>JBBMJM010034597.1:0-18388 GCA_037832705.1 Centriscus cristatus
TGGTTTGTTTGTGTGTGTGTGTGTGTGTGTGTGTGTGTGTGTGTGTGTGTGGTGGGGGGGGGTTGCAGCACAACCTGCAAAATCCATTTTTTCATTTATGGAAGCTGCAAAATCACCAAAGTGTGTAATATGCTTCCGCATCTATATTTGCTCATGTAATTCATCACCACCATGATGCGTTGGTCACAGCACGGCTTCGGTCTGCTCGTGGGATGCAAGTGGCGAACTGATGAAAAAAAATGCTGACCCGGAGCACGTGTGTTTATCTCCCCTCAGTGAGAAACACAAGAGCAAGAGGACTCTTCTAATAACATTATCTAGAAGTACTATCTGCCCTCAGGTGATGGCCGATGCTCTGAACAGTGTGTCAGCTGATGTCAATCAGCAGTTCAGCTCTAAAGGGATGAGGGTTTCCATGGCAACCTTAGGTCAAAAAGGTCAGCTCTGTTACAATGAACGTCTACCGATCGTTACTGTTGTCACAACCCTTTGGCGGGTTTATATTGCCAGAGCTGTCATTCTTTGATGCAATGAAATCCTTCTTACTCAGCCTCACGGGACACACTTTCCCTCCTCACCCCTTATTGACCCAGCAGCCATTGTCCTTAATGCCCACGCTTGTTTTCTGGAGCGGGGGCTTGGATCTGCTGAGTTGTATTGGTCTACGAAGCCACCGCTGTGGCGCCATGTGCAATAACTGAGATTTAAATGTCACGTTACGGAGCCACTTTAACCTTAATCAGGTGATAGAGATGAATGTCTGCAGAGAAGGTGTTCTCGAACGAAGGGCGTGTCGATGTTGAAATATTTCTTGTGTGATTGTGTCCGTGCGCAGACCAACGTACATGTGTAAATTTATTTTTTTTCATTTTCATCTAATGACGTTAAGTGCCACGGGACGGTGAAACACAGCTGAGGTCAGAACCGCTCCACCAGACAAAAAACATTTGTCACTTGTTTCATACAATTGCGTTTGAGCCGATTCGACCAAGTATTGTGTTGTAGTGGGAATAATCCAATATACAACAGAGGCAACAATTCAAACCACTCAAATGTTCCTGACCGTATCAACTGGATGTTTTTTTGGCGTCACTCTCAGCAAAGCACAATCAGCCTACCGGGTGTCATCAAGCAAATCGTTGTCTCTCAGCGATCCTTCTATCCCACATTAAGCTGATTTAACCTTTACCTCACCAGTGAGCTACGAGATAGAATGCTTTTATGAATTGTAGCTTTCCAAAGCCCGAGTCCTTTCAAGGGTCGCTGGAGACGATCCCAGCTGTCAGGGGGTGAATGGCGGGGAACACCCTGGGGTAAGTCACCACGTCATCGCAGATAAAGACGGACAGACATTCACATCTTACAGAAACCAAACAACCTGGCAGGCAGAGTACCTGGAGAGAACCCATTCCAACAGCTCCAGTCAAGAAACAACAGAATGTGCCAGGAATCAAAACATAGACCGATCATGCTGTGAGGCATTTCTAAAAAATCCTGAAATAATAATAAATCATCTACAATCAATAACAAGCGATCAGTGTTCCAGAAGCATCTGTAGGTCTCCACTGTGAGAAAACCTTTCAGCACCTATTACTAGCTTCATTACAAAGTTCGTGCTAAGTCAGACATCACAGGGTCATAAAACCAGAGATATCATCCTTGGGGCAAACATCACTATTGGATTCCTGTTCCTCTCTGCATAGACACATGCTTATTGTGCCAAAACAAAACACCGCTCCCTGTAGAAACACCTTTCAGCACTTTCTTGCAGGTGGCGGCCCACGTTAAACCACTGCTGCACTTTTCATTACTCTCAAAAAGGTGAGGTCATGAGGTTGAGGTCTGCTCAGGTCTCACAGTTGGAATGGGATGTGATATGTGGCGATGTATCGTGTCCTTGCTGCTGACAGTGAGAGAGGCGTGCAGACACGTGGCTGGAGCAGACCGATCGTTCCAAATCAGAGGTCACCAGCTCTCTGGGAATTTTAGCCCTAGTTCTCGTCCAACATTTAGGTGCTAAACGCTTGTACATGAACATCTTCATCCAATAACCTGTTTTGAATGTGATGTGTCATTAAAGCACATGTATAAACAGACTTGGTTCAGTGCAGCAGGGGTCCTGCAGAGGACAAGGCTGCCACAATCTCATCGATGATGTGCATCCATTACAGCGCATTACAATAGGACGGAGGCACCGCAAGGGCAGAGCCAAAACACTAACATGATTATGGAAATGACTGCAAGCAGCTCCTCCTGTACGTGCCAGTGAGATGTGCGGCGAAAAGGCGGTTCCTAACAATTAATCAAAACACATAAATAGACATCATGTCATTGACTTTCGCTGCTGGCAGACAAGTGATGGTTGTTGATAGCACTACAGCTGTTCGATCACCGGGATGCGGCGGGTTGGAGGTGGAGGAATCAGCAGGCTGTAATACATCATGTCAACGTTTCGTATATATTCGTTGTCAGCAAATGTAATTAGCCAGAATCACAAGGTTACATGTGAGAAACCTGTTGTGCTGCGTTTTAGATTAATTGAGTTTTGTGACTACACGGTAGAGTTATGATTTTACTCCAGTGTGTATGTGAGGTGAGAGCGCGTGCTGCTGGACCTCACATTTTAAAGATTTGAATCACATATTTGATCATTCTGCACCGTCTAAATGAAAGCAAATGAATTTTAGCACACAGAGAAATTCAATACATGACAAATATGACTCTGTGTGGTGTTGCTGCACAATTATCTGCATTATTAACCAGCTGCAACATTATTTACTCAACTGTGATGTAAAAGATCCCTGATGAACATCAGGGATCGTCTCTCTGCATTTGCCGATGAAGGATCTGTGAAATATATGCAAAAATATTGCAAATATAATTCACATTTCCTGTGTTACTTCTAGTCTGTGTGATGTTCCAAGGTGTTTCAAAACGCCTTCCTTGAGCAGCTCTCACACACAGGGTGTAAATCCCAACACCTCTGCCACAGCAGTCTCACCTCAGCACATGCACTTAATGATCTAATGGATGTGTGATGAGAGTGTGTGCTCAAAGCCACACACACCTTTTTGAAATAATTCATAAAAAAATACATCTATTTAATTGATGTTATCCTCTGCTTTCTTTCCTTCTTTTTTTTTTTTTTTTACATCCTCCTCGAAGCAAAAGAGCTTTCGAGGTGATAATAGACGGCTCGGCTTATTGCAAGGTTGCAGCAGAGTATTTGGCTGCAGGCTTGTCTGTATAAATATAAAACCTATGCTGTGTCGATCCACCTGAGACGGGACCCACAGGCAGACCCGGGCCTCCTGCAGAGCGGACTTTATATATGTTTCATATATCACGGAGGCCTGCAGGCACAGCGATGCTTGTATATTCTATGTATTGATATGTTTATGATCCAGCTTTCAGGGCACGGTGAACAGTATGAACACCCCCCATAAGCAATAATCTTATTTCTTTTTATCTGCATTTATGTTGTTATCGCTGTGCATGGTCATTTCTCAAACACAGTGTTACCCCGGGACGAACCAAGACAAATGCATGTCTCTTTCAAACAGCATCTTCGGTCTCTGTGCACTCGCTGATCTACAGATTGTATTACCACCTTATGAAAACGATGGCAATGGCGCTTCTACTCTTATTTGATTTATCAGAGTCACATGAAGGTGTTTCATCTCCTGACTGGAGGCTGGTGACGATTGCTGCTAGGATTTTTACTCTGGACATATTTAGACACAGATTGATTTGACTGTCGTGCACACACACCATAAAGATTTTGTGTGGTTTAAGCAGGGAGAGGAGGTCCGAGCCACGATGGCGTTGGATCGATCCTCCACCAGCATCCACGCTAAATCCTCATCCTGACAACTGTGATTGAAGACTCGTCTGATGTTTGTCTGGTGTTTGATGTGATTTGTGTGTGACGGTTCTGGAGGAAGTCTGAATGAAAGTTAATCTGATGACAATTCCATTTGGGAGATTTGAGATCTACTCTTCGTGAAAACATCGTCTTCCAGGAGCACATTGTGTTTGCAGTGGAGGCTCACTTTCATACCACTCACAGCAGCCGAATCACAGATGATTTCCTGCAGAAACAGATGTGCGAAAGAAGCAGTAGTTGCCAGAACACAAAACTGCTTTTTTGCAGAAGATATTTAATCTTTTTGTCTGTTGTTTTGAGACTGGAGACAATTCTGCAACATAATGACAAATTTACAATTCATTCTCTGCGTATTAAGGACATTCAAACGCATTCAGCATGATCAGTTTTTCACAACATCGAGGCTGACATCCATTCACACCAACTGTCAAATCTAGAGTCATCGAACATGCAAGTGTTTGGACTAGGGGAGGAAGCTGGAGCGCACGGAGAGAATCCATAACATTCTAGCTGTGAGGGTTCACATTCCCAAGTTTCATAAAAAAGGTACAGCGTCTAATAAATTTCGTGTATTGCTAATGACCATTCATCCTCCTGCTGTGCCGATAGATTGACTAAACACACGCCGATATGTAAAGCGGGAAGCAGCTCGCCTCAGGCACTTTTCTAATTGTTTACATCCAAGTGAATGCAGCTGTGTGAATAAAATGAGTTTTCTTCCTCATGTCTGTGCAGCACCTCTCTCCAATGGTGCAGAGAGCTGACAGGGTACGTCCTCAGTCTTAACTAAAGTCTGCCTGCTTCAGTTCTGTGAGTCTTTGGGGATGAAATAAAAGGAAGCAAGAGACCGTCTTTGATGGGATGGCACCGACGTTCCAACCCATCAGTACTGAGGCTTATGCCAAGTTATTTGTATAGCACGTTTGGGGGCACAGTGTAATTCACTGCACTTTATAGGGACATGAAAATACATTAAGAAGGCATTAAAAGTGCATCGAAAAACAATGAATTGCAAATGGGACAGAAGAATGATAAGCAGCCACAATCAGGTGCACAATTAAATAAAAACACACAGACATTTTTCAGAATAGGTTTCCATAGGTTGGGATATGGAAACCGAAGGTAGTTCCTCCTTTTTTGGGTTCACATTCCAGGAAAAACAAAGAAAACACGTTCCAAAGGATCTGAGACGTCATTTATCATCAAACATTCTACGACTCTGTGCCAAACGATTACAATCACCAGCAGACACATTGTCTACAACCACAGAGAGCTACAAACGTAATAACGCTGCTTTATCTCATCTTCTACTTCATTATTAATCACTTCTTTGGCATTAATTTCAGGAAGGGTAGTTAATTGTTTTGTTACGTTTGTTGCAGTTGTTCACACTGACTCGTTAGTTCCAGAGGTGCTGTGTGATAACCATTAAAACTATGATACAAATAGGAAAGAAAGCTCTGAATAGTCTGTAGATAACTGTGGTAAACAGTTTCTCATACTGAAGATTCAACGCTGCAGCCTTCAGCTCTCAAAAAGGAAGTTGTTTTTGCACCACACTATTGTTAGGAGTTGAACAAAAGATCTCTGCCGGGGTTTTCTGATACCTATAGATTGATGTCTCATGCCACACCAGAACCTAGTGTGAAAGTGTTATGCTCCCCGTGTTTGGTTCAGTGCAAACAAGCGGAGGAGGCGTAAAAGAGGATCCCTTTTTTTGCGTGATTAGTGCACCACCTCCGTGAAAGCAGCTTGCGTTTGGCTCACTCTCACTTCTCGGTGATGATGGGAGTAGGTGATTAATTCATTTGGCGTGATGGGACTAGTCTGGTGGAGCTGCACAGAACAAAAACGACTTGTTAATTCCCTTTTATTTCAATTAATAAAATTGTTGTGCCCTCACATGTACTGCAGCCCCCACACAGACTTCAGCTGTGGGCAGTCTATTTTTGTAAACGTGCTAAATCCTCGCTCATTGAGGTGTAATGAAGTGGTGCTGGCCTGCCATCACCTCTGCCTGGGCTTAGGATGGTAATACCTGCCCCCACAACACCCGGGTCTTTGGGTAGGGAAAGGATCAGGCTTTATTTATTTTTATTACCTCTGTGCAGTGTTTAATTTTCTCAGTGTCTGGGCGTGCCGTGGTACAAGCAGGTGGGTGTCGGGGCTGGCAATCATTCATGGGGATAGTGGGAGACAGTGACATATGGTGGCGTCATCACTCCAGGCAGGGGAGAGAGACATAGGTAATCCTTCGCCTGAGACCCCAGCAGGCTCCGGTCATTGACAAAACACAGCAGACAACACACTTCAGATGAGTGCGTGCATCTTTCTGGTTCCTTCATACTGATGCAATCTGCGTCTCTGAACTGAAGTAGTGAAGCGTGAATTCATAAAAACGTCAGGTGTTTGTTCAGATTGCTGAGTGGTCATAACCACGTCATCACATCTTATAGGGCTGTGTGCAGAGGTAGAATACAGACCTCGAGTCAACACAAATCCTTAACATTATGATTCATTAAAGTTGTATAAGTCAACACCGATAATTTCCGCTCAGCTAAGAACCACTGCTCCTGGTATTATCGTCTGCTGCGTGAAGCCGAGTGAAAAACAAATCAAAATCATATTACCTTTCAATAAAACATTACGAGTGCACATAAAGATGACTAATTGTTTCAGTGGATGGAACATCAACATCTCAAACACACTGGAAAACATACTGCCGCAGTGAAGTTGCTGTGACAGCACATCTTTTCTTTTTAACCTTATAGGCACTTCAATTCTCGAGGTTCTGCTTCTTTATTGGATGTTTTTTCATCTCTTTGGACTATTTTCTTCATTAATTTTACCTGAACACTGATTGCAAGCTGCTGGTGAATGATTCAGAGTGGAACTTTCAGTTGAGTTGTCAGGTGAAAGGAAGAAAAACCCTCAACTCTAACATTTATGTTCTGAAGAATCAAGAGGAGAATGTAAATAGCCGGACTGAGGACTTTTCAGCCACATCACAGAACAATTTTGTTCCATGTACGTATATTTACATATTTGTCAAATAAAAAACTGACTTATAAACGTGGATTTCATTCCAACAAGGAAATTCTTGGGTGAGTGCTGACACACTCGAAGGTGTCTCCACAATGCGTCGGAGGAGACAATGGTGATGAAGGAACAGTAGAAATAGCAAAGCAGGAAGCACGCTGAGGAGGACAGGAAACAGGAAGCACAAGCAGGAATAAACGCTGTTGGAATAGCAGTAAATTTCCGTTCCAGTGGTTTAAGATGACAAAGTCTGAAATCGTGTGTTTTGGACGGACACAGTTACTGAGAATAATGTACAAATGTATCCCTTTACACAGTGTTTCATTGTCTCATTCACATTATCATTCATTCACTGATCATGGACGCTGCTGTGCACGGCGCCAACCAGCTGATCAGGAGACGCGGGGTTCAGTGTCTTCGTCAAGGACACTTCATGCCGTCACTGCGGGAGCCGCTTATCCAGCCACACACCTTCTGCTTGGACGTCCTGAGCGGTGCTGCCTCCACAGGACAAATTTGAAGATAATGAAACCGATTTCTAACCCAAATAAACCTATTCAAGTTATAGAAGAAGACTCTCATTTTCATCTCAAGACCACTTTTATTAGACAACAACGTATGTGCAAGACGCACTCTGAGCCATGTTGTGCTCTTATTTTATCTCCTTTTCCCACATCTGCCGCTCACAGACTGTTCACATGTTTCAGTTCTTTCCATTTACTATAGATAGAGATGGATATGCTGCATATTATATGTGTGCATATTATTATATTTGACATCAGTGTTCATCACCTCCCTCAAAGACCCCACCTGATTTGTACATAGCCTCATCTTCTACTCCTCCTTGGAACAAGGTCCTCAGGACTAAATAGAGGGGAAAAAACACAGCATGGGTAGCGAGGCAAGGTCACGGCAAGTCCTCCGCCCCTGCAGGCAGGAAGTGCCGAGCACAAATCGTCTATGGGGCTCTGCCCATCCGAAACAGGAAGTACAAAGTGCAAACTAGCAATAACGCCGCACCCCTGAGAAGATGGATTGTGTTGTTGAACACCTTTGTGATGTTGCAACAATCTTGGTTCAATCACATTGAGACAAAATAAAACAGAAAGGAGCAAGAATCATACCATCAATTTCAAAAACGGTATTATATTCATTACAAGTAGCAAATAATAACAATTTAAAAAAAAAGTTTTTTGGTCGACACTTGGGAAAAAGGCTGAGCAAAGACTCCTCTTGTATCAATTATCACTAGTGGCCTTTCACAATACATGAACATCTTTTTTTAGATTGAATCTCTCATTTTATATATTTCCTTTGTCTGCCTAAAGTCAGCGAAACATGATGCATTTTCACAACAAACAAAATCTATTCATAGAGCGTCTTGGACGGTGTGAAACAAACACTCTCAAGGCAATTACAGTTAAAGGTAAACACATCCATCACATATCTAATAATTTAATAAATATCTCCTACGCAACACATTTCCTGCTCCTGTAAGAAAAGTACATTTTCCTCGGGAATATGTTCTCACTTGAGAAGCGTTCTGTGATGTCCACCATCATGCGTGGATGAAGATAAGACACAAACTCACATATTGGGATCATACACCGAGAACATTTTGTTGAGTGTATATAGAGAGTATAATTGCATTGTGAGCCGTGGTGATAAATCACTGGAGTCTTAATCAAAGTACCACAACAGAGAGAGTCATCAATCACTTTACAACTGCACAACAGAACATCAGCCTGTTTGCGTCGCCTTGTCTCTGGCTGGCAGGCTGCTCTGTGCTGAACGTGGGACATATCGCTGTGACACATTATCATTAGCAAGATCAAAACCACTTTGGACATCCTGACAGAAAACCATCGACTGGCAAATGGATATGGGGACATGTGGGGAGGTAACGCTGACAGACGCTGATGCTCAAGACGACGCATGCAAATACATGTGCCAGCGATTTTCTTCCGGGTGGGCAATATAAGGCAAAATACAAAATATCACCAAAGGTTCTTCCCTCAAATTGGTTGTCACGTCACTCATGATCAAGTGACGTTCTTTACATGTTCACGGTCTGTGATGGATGGTGAGAAACCAGGTCAGCTCAAAGGCCCAGCTGTGACATTCACAACGTCGCCACTTAAGGTGGACGAATGATGACAGATGTCATTTCAATAGAATCCATAAGTGTGTCAGCAGTGCGTGATTTTATAAATCAGACGCTTGAAATCAAGTGTTCATTCGGTAGCTTATGCTTTGAAACCATGATAAGTTTCAAACTTGATGCTCCCGCAGCAATGGATGGATGGATGGATGAATGAATGGATGAGGACAAGATAGACAGAAGCAATAGAAAGGGACTGGCAGGCAGGGAGGCAGTCAGCTATGAAGGACAATGCTGCTGCAGTTATTTTTAGTGATCAGTTTCCAGAGGCCGTCATTTGGAACGTCTCATTAAAATCAAAAGAAAAAAAAGGACCTTCAATCAAACCATTCAAATGATGAAACTTAGACACACTCATTCTGAATTTGAATTCCGCCAATAATTCAACAGTGGGCTATCAGTACACACGTAAGGCGGTCTTTGTTGACCTCTGCAAAACAAATCTACTCCACAGATCTTTTAACATTAGCAAAGGTGCAGACGTCTAGATCAGTTGTGCTCATATGCCCAGAGACAAGCCTGCATAGAAGTCCCTCAAAGGTTTATGAATCATGTTGTAATTAGAAATTAAACACATTGGTGACCACCAGACACTGGAGGAAGATGTCCTCACCAGTTAAGGCAATAATATTATAAACTTGCTCCTCCACTGGACGTCTTATTCCTACCTAATGCAGTGTTTAACTACTAAACAACTTACTGCAACAACATGAGTGTGTTCTTGTGTTGGTTCAGTTTGTACTATTGAATATGACAAACACAAACGCATTCCAGTGGTGGACTGAATTATTGATCCACTATGAAACCAAACTATGCGGTCACTTTGATGGATTTGTCCTCCTTTAGACTATATGGACCAGAGTTCCTTTTCTAGACCCCTTGATTATTAACTGCTATTATAGGTAACAGTAAGTTATAATAACTATATGGAGCAATTTTACCCAATAATTCACAAAACGGCCACACCAACAGTCTTTGACTGACAGTTACTCCCAAAAATTGAAACCGAAATCCTGCACAGGTAACACAATGAAGAATATTTGTCACACCTGAGCGCCTGAGCACCAAACACTCAAAAGGACTAATTCTGCCGCCTGCTGGAGTTTTTGCGTAGCTGTCTGAGGCCCCGTCCACATGGATACAATCTGGAGTGAAAACGCACATATTTTGCATCCTTTTGGCTGATCGTCCAGATGGATACAGAAAACGCAAGGGGGTGGAAACCCTGGGGACGGCCTCGGGGTCTCAGGGTGGAGGAAAACAAATACATAGCCCACCGTTTAGAGTCTGGACGGTGACTTAGCATACATTCAGCTGAAAGCTGAAAAAGCAAACCTAAAGCTACATTAACCATCCTTCATTCTCTTTTGTCTGAATATACACTGTGAAAAAGACATATTTTCTGAGGCACAACGTGCATATGCCTCCATAGAATAGGTAGTGTGGTAATTCCTACTGAATCTTCGTATTTTTCTCTCCTTGTTTTTATTTGACAAAACAGTTCAGGCCCAGACAATGTCCCTGACCGTTCACTGACAGTGTTCGCTTGAGAATCACTGCTGACTCAGGGGCGACACCTAGTGGTGATGGCTGTACCACTGGCATGAAAGTCCTTTGCAAACATTGTAGCAACAATAAACTGTTACCGGTACAATTGATGAGCTGCAAAAAAGATGATTGATTTATCACTTGATTTTACAATTGAATTCAATTGCTCAGATTACACAGTCATTGAATTATGTGTTGAGCTATTTAACCCTTTCGTCTCTGAAGAATGAGTACTCAGTTGAAAATGTTAAAACCCTGAAGGGTGGGGTGGTTTATTTACAGAAGTGACCACGAACATTCCAAATCAGTTAGGTACAAGGTGAATTGGTGGTATTTCCCAATCTCAGATACAGCTGTAACTGACTTCACATCTCATGCAGGTCCCAAAGGCTTTTTGTCCATCTGTTCAAAAGAGAGGCAAGACAGGTTCTTGAATTGGAAATCGTCAGTCACCCTCCTTATCCTGTACAGATTCTTCTAGGTATTCACCTCTTGACAGTCACCACCTGTGTGAAACCAGAGCTACACTGACATGTTTGTTACAATGTGCACATCCCTGAAAACATTTCCAAAAGATCCTCTTCTGACATAGTCAACGATTGTGTAGGTAGAGCTGTTGACGTGCATGATGTCATACTTCCTTACAAAAGTTGGTAAATGGGTCCTACTCTGAGTTCGCTATTTTGCTCAGAGTGAAAATGAACAGTCTGACACCCATCCATCAACGGACCAGATGTGTCATCAAAGGCATGAAAGGTCACTGTTTCCTTGGCAACCGCCCCCATAGACTTATTTCAGAAACATATGTGTACTTTAGTTGATCATTCTGTGAACGTCTGGTTGTACCAGTTACTCAGGCGACGGAAGCAGTTACTGTTTCATTTGTCATCAGTCATGTGACTTTTTGAGCATCAAAGCAAGTGGTGAAACACTGGTTCACAGGAAAGTGTCAGACACAAAATCCGTCTTTGACACAAGCCTCCGTGCACATAAACATCATCCTGAATTACTCAATACACACTTCGAAACATCAACACAGAAGGACACATCACTATTGTTATTTCCGTTATGACTGCTGTACGATAATGTCGTACTCTCTGGTCCAATAATACTACATTTCCCACCTGGCAACACTCACCCAGACTATGACGTCATGAGCATACGTGGAGCGGAAGTAGCATGAATGCTAGTGCTACGTGGGCTAACGTTGAAATTGAGAGCGACCAAAACAAACGATGACGGCAGAGCTAAGACGAGGACGAGCCTAGATTGACTATGGCAGTGCTTTTCTGATATTTGCGGTAGGGTTCGGGATTCTGCATTTGAGATGGCCTTACTTCAGACCTTAATTTAAACGATTGACTTTGTATCAAGTACTGCCCCAGCTGTAACATTATCTGGGATTGACGCCTCACACTAGCCTGGAACACTGACTCCAGCTTTGCTAACTAGCAGTCAGCTGTCAACAACTTATTTCGAGCAGAGCAGTTTTTAAGAAAGAGCAGTTGTTCGTTATAGGTTGTCGTTGTTGACGAAACATGAAGAGGCAACTTAGGCGGGTGTGCCGAAGGTGAAAACGTTGATTTCCTGGTTAGAATCTTGGAACAATTTCTGAAGTCGGTTCCAGTCAGTCAGCTAGCTAGCTTTACAGCCGAAATGAGTTGGTTCAACGCATCTCATCTGTCCAGCTTTGCTAAACAAGCTTTAACAACAGCCCAGAAGTCAATTGACCGAGTTCTGGATATCAAAGAAGAGAACCAGTGGGGTGACACAACTGTTATGCCATTCGATGGTAAGTAATAAAATATAGGGCGGTGAAAAACCTGCTTATCCTGATAGTAAATACATATGTTTAACTAATCATAGTGCATTTTCCGTCAGATGTTACATTGTCAGGAAAGTTGTCATTAAGTGGAGGATGGGGAATGACACAGTGGGAGGCACCGCCTGAGGAACAGACCACCACCCCTCCACTATCCTCTGAAGCCATTACTACACCAGTCACCCGCACAGTTGTGGATGAATCCGAGAACTTTTTCAGTGCCTTTCTGGCACCTGGGGATGCTCAAGGTGTCACCAAAGCGCAGGTAGTGTCTGTACCCCCAGCTAAATCACAAAGGCGGCCTCGGGAGAAGGAAAAGCAGAGCAAAGATGCTGTGGTCCAAGAAGATGTCGAGACTGAAAACTCAGGTTCTGCTGATGAGGACCCTCAGAATCAGACTGCTGTTGATGGTCAGCTAGTGGAGCTCGAGTCCTCACCAGAGGCCTGTTACCCAGAGACAGTCCTCCTGCAACCCGTTTCTCCTGTCTCGTCCTCTAAAGATTGTGACCCTGACAGTGAAACAACCATAGATGTCAGAGTACAGCCAGATGCTTGCTTAGCAGTTTCCATTGACTCAAAAACAGAGCAGTCACAGACTGAAACAGATACCCAGGTGGACCAAAATCCCCCCAATTCCTCTGAAGCTTCTAACGTTTCATGTGAACCAAATAGCCCACCATCTGACCCACCATCCTCTCAGTCCTCAAAGGAAGCATCTTTGGAACACAAAGACTCAAAGGCAGAAGACCGTCAAAGTGATACACCCTCCCCTCCAATTAGCGCCTTCTCCTCAGGAACTTCGACCACAAGTGACATTGAAGTGCTCGACCATGAGAGTGTGTTGAGTGAGAGCTCTGCCAGCTCCAGACAAGAAACAGGGGAAGGAAAGGCCGGTCTTCACTTAATGCAAGGCTCCTTCCAGCTGCTTTCTGCATCCACGTGTGGAGATTTCCCCCGTTTGGAGGACTACACTAAACTCACCGAGAGCTGTGGCTCGTCCTCAGATGCATTTGAGCGCATCGATTCATTCAGTGTGCAGTCACTGGACAGCCGGAGTGTCAGCGAGATCAACTCAGATGATGAGATCCCTGGCAGTCGGACTCTAGCGTCTGTCACTTCTGGCCCTGCCCCTCCAACGGTTGTATCTGCTGTATGCCAAAAACAGGAAGATGGAGAGGTGGAAAATAAAGCGGAGGAGGAGGAGGAGGAGGCGGAGGAGGAAGAGGGCTTCACTGACACCATGAGAGAGCAGTCACTGGACGAGATGGAGGAGAGTGCAAGGAGTGCGACACCTGTGAATTGCGAGCAGCTTGAAGAGCTGACGGAGCAGGAACAGGAATTGGAGGCTAATGTTGCAGGGTCCACGGTAGAAGAACCGCTCCTTCCGCCAATCACAGAGGAGATGAAAAGTGTCTCAACAGTTCAGATTTTGGAGCTCCAGAAGGTAACAACCGGTACTTTTCATTTTGATTGAAGACATTTGATAGTCATATTCCTGCAACACAAGCGTCAAGCGGTTTTCCAGGTTGGGTGGTGAGCATTGCAGGTTGGGTGGCACCAGCACTCAGACGGAGACAGAGGGGGGTTAGATACATGTTGCAGGAGTTTATATAACACATATGAGAAATATTTATTTAGCAAATGCACAAGCAGAACAGGGTGGTGAAGGGGAAACAGGGGACAGCCCCCCGGACCCAAAGTGGAAGGTGGTTCTGAAGGATGGGAGTGGATAGCTGAATGCTCCGCTGCTCATTTTGGTTTTGGAAATTCTGGGAACAACAAGCAGGTCTAGATTCTGGGAGCGTATTGTCTATTTGGACGATACGATACTATGAGATTTTTGAGGTATGAGGGAGCCTGACCATTCAGGGCTTTAAAGCCCGAAGAAGAGTCTTGAAATCTATTCTGTATTTTACAGGGAGCCATTGTAAAGAGGCTAGTACAGGAGCTATGTGGTCCCTTTTTCTGGTTCCCGTCAGGACACGAGCAGCGGCATTCAGTACCAGCTCAAGGGGCTTCAGTGAGTTGATAGGGGAACCTGATAGCAAGGAAATGCAGTGATCCAGCCTAGAAGTTACAAAAGCGTGGATCAGTTTGTTTAATAGAAGAGTTAAAGGACAGGTCCTGATCAAATAAAACACCAAGGTTTTTTATGTCACTGCCTTCTTCAGAACCTGTTCTCTGAAAATGTCTGAAGGGAAAATGTTTTGCATTGTTTGCTCTCGGATATATTGTCCATTTTCTGTCTCATAGCATAAAAATACAGCCTGAAATACTGGTGTGCGACTGCTGTTGTAAATACAAGTGGTTCGTTGTAGGTCATAGATGAACTGTCGGCCCGGCTCGAAAAGAGAGAGTCTCAGCTGCTGACCGTCAGCAAAGAGAAGGCTCGACTGGAGGAGGACTGTGACAATCTCAAAGAGTGAGTGGAGGACATGCACTCTTTTTACGTCTCGCACTACGTCCAGCGTTACAATGCAGTATAATACTTTGTAATTAAGGCTTCTCATGGAAATGACCTACTCATTCACTAAGCTCCAAGTTGTGTATGTCAGGGCCTGTTCCACTAGTAAGTGTTTTCACCCTGTAGTGAGGTGTTCACCCTGAAGGAGGAGAGCGCCACTGTTCAGTCCTTGAAGGAGGAGTTCACGCAGCGCATAGCAGATACAGAGAGGAAGGCTCAGCTTGCCTGCAAAGAAAGAGACATAGCCAAGAAGGTAAGTCTGGCCTGAGTCACCCGAGCGACTGTCTGCTCCATCTCCTCAGACTGAGATTCAGTGATCAGTTATAAGACTAACCAGATGATACAGTCGCCAAACTGTATCAAATAAGGCATTTTTTCTGCTGCAGGAGATCAAGGGCTTGCGAGAGGAACTTTCCACGCGGCTGAACTCTGTCGATACAATGGAGATCATTAAAGAGAAGGAGGAGCAGATCCGAGGCCTGCTGGAGGAGGGTACGACTCATTTAGAGCACAGAATGTTCCTCACTCATCCCAAACGCAGCCTCAACAGGAAAGAAAATAGCTGACTCAACGCCTGACGTCATTTCATACGGTCACTCAGAAACACAGCCTGTCTGTCAGCTCAGTCCCTCCTGGACGTTTTTCTCTGCTCTGCTCTCATCTAATCTTCAGTGGTCGGATGTTGTTCGTCTCATAAACAGTTCTCTTTCAGTTTTGAAGGAAAGTAGGGAAGGTGCCCTCAAACCCTGGGTTCTGCCCCTCAGGAGCTACAATGGCTTGTTTCAGACGGAGGGGCTGCCAGTATAGTGCCTGTACAGAATAGGGGATTTTCTAGATATTCGTAAAGTCCCTGACCTTCGGCTCTCATCAGTAACACATCTGACGTGATGGTTTTGTCACTTTATGCCACTTCTAGGTGAGAAGTTGTCCAAGCAACAGCTGCAACACAGCAACATCATCAAGAAACTGCGTGTGAAGGAGAGGGAGAGCGACACAAAGATCACCAAGCAGCAGAAGAAAATCAAGGAGCACGAGGACGAGCTGAGGCACCTGCAGCAGGTTGGTGTTGTTAAGTATTTCGCCCTGTCAGCTGAGAGCTTCAGGCTTTGTAAATGACAGAGACGTCGTTTATCTGTCTTCTGCTTCTGGCTTTACTTCTGTTTGTCCGAAATTTCACAATGTGGTTTCTATTACTGACGACGAATAATTTATTTCATAATAAACTCCCTTCCTAAACGCTAACTATTACTCATGGAATAAGACCAATTTAGTTTTTTAGTTTTCGTTCCCCCCCATTTATCCAGATTTAATATCATTTTCTGAACGATTGGGTCTCCATTAGATTGTGTCATCTCGTCCATATTTAGACCAGATATTTACAGGTACCGGATGTTACCAGATGATACCTGAATGATACATGAACCCCTTAATGCTGTACATGTATTGCGAGCGGGAAAATCCAGGAAAATCATAATCATGATCACTGCTGAACAGCAGGATGCGTCGGTCATTCATCGAGTGAAATAACTGAGATGTTTATTCACGGCACGGCTTGTTCCATTCCTTTAGGTGTTGGACGGGAAGGAGGAGGTGGAGAAACAGCACAGGGACAACATCAAGAAGCTGAACGCTTCGGTGGAGCGTCAGGAGAAGGAGCTGAGCAGACTGCAGGCTGAGTCCGAGGAGCTGCTGGAGAAGAACAGGAGTCTTCAGGCTGCTCTGGACAACTCATACAAGTAAACACTCCTACTCAGGACCAGCTCGTTGTCTTCTAGTACCTTTAGTTCCATTATACATGATTGATGGCACATTTTAAAGTACACACAGTGCAGGACTGCAACTTCTACACACGCCAGCGTGCGCCACCCTGCCTGCTCAAACAATGCGTCATGGAATCTGCTGTTTGTATTTCAGCCCACAGATTAGAGCAGACACTCAACCTGTGTGAGCAGTGCAGCTAACGAGCACAGGACATCCACAGCAAAAACCTACTTTTTTTCCAAAAGAGAAGTGTGGTTTGGGGCCTAAAAATAGACTGAACATATTGTGCAGTGTTTTTTCTTCGTGTCCATATAGTCCAAGCATATAGACAATATTTGCCGGTTCACAGCCTTCATTCGTTGATCATGTTATTCGTCTTAAATATCTGTGTTGTCAGGGAGCTGGCAGAACTTCACAAGGCGAATGCCAGCAGAGCCAGTGAGGTGGAAGAAGCAGCTCTGAGCCGGGAGATCCAAGCCAAGGAGCAGCTCAGCCTGGCTCTCGACAAAGTCCAGGAAGAAGCAAGGATGCAGCAGGAGGCCTTGGCCAACCAGGTAACGTCCTCCTGTGCTGCAGATACAAACACACCATGTTAATATACCTAAAGTGCACTGCAGCATCCATTTGTAACTGTTTTTTCCTGTGGTACAAGGGGTACTATAGATAGTGTTTTTCCTATTTGCTGTAGATTTGAGGACATTCCTGCATTATATGTTTCTAACGTACAGGTGGCAGATCTGAGACTGGCTCTGCAGAGGGCTGAACAACAGCAAGGAAGGAAAGAGGATTATTTGAGGGAGGAGATCAGCGAACTGCAGCAGGTAATATAATGAGTTCAGCATCTTTAAAAAGCATCGTTATAGTCTTTTTAATAATACTGTGTTTTTTGCTCAATGTCTTTTCTATCCCACAGAGGCTCCAGGAGGCAGAGACCAGGAACCAGGAGCTCAGCCAGAGCGTTACCTCAGCTACAAGGCCGCTGCTGCGACAGATTGAAAACTTACAGGCTTCGCTGGGCGGACAAGCTGCATCCTGGGAAAAACTGGAAAAGAGCATCTCTGACAGGCTAGGTTAGAGGCAGACTCGACTCCAGCCTTGCTAATGAAAAGAGATCAGGATACAGTTATGTCATTTATGACATTTGTCTGTCCCACAAGTTTACTTTGGTTTGTTAACTGTGCCTCTTCTTCTGCTTCTCCATCCCTCTGTGTTGTCACCAGTGGATGCCCAGGCACAGCTGGCTGTAGCAGTGGAGAAGGAGCGTTCTGCAGCGGAAGAACTGATCTCCATCAAGACCCAGCTGGCCTCTCTCGAGTCCCAGACGTCTCTGCTGCGCCAGGAGAAAGCCCGACTCCAGGCCTCAGTGGAGGCTGAGAAGAACAAGAGGGAGAAAATAGAAGATGAAAGCAGCAGGTAACATTTCAGGCTGTATTTGGTTACATGATGAGTTCTAGAACATGCTGACGGAGGTGCTACATGATAGCTGGAAGCGTCAGTGGCTGGAGAGAAGGACCCATCGTCGACAGATAACACATACCATTGTTCTAAACAAGTATTTTATTCATACTTACCCTGATTTAAATTTGAAATGTTTCTACTTCATTTGGCGCATCCATATCCACATGGGGAGTTTTTTTATCGCATGAATGTTTCCTCCTCTCTTTTGAACCTGCATAGTTCTTGTGATGACTCCATGTTCATGTTTTC
>JBBMJM010034807.1:0-18376 GCA_037832705.1 Centriscus cristatus
ACACACACACACACACACACACACACACACAGTCGCTGCTGTAGAGTCAGTTGGACGTTCCAAAACTACACAACAGGCCTGAGCTCTGGGTACGGTCACACAGAACCCGACACGAGTGACGAATGAACTTCGTTTCCACAGCGGTTGGTTTCAGACGAGCTCAGCTTGCCCAACCGCAGAGGGATTATAGCTCACTGAGCATGGGAACGCTGCGGGTTCCTTCTGGAGGAGCTGGAGAGTGATGCTGGGGTGAAGGATGACGCAGAATCCTAACACACCAGGATCAGAGTGAACAGATAATAAGAATAATACAAACCACCTGACGTGTTCCTGTCCTTGTTTAGCCTTTGACCGCCGCTGGGCGGAGACGCCTCCTTCAGGGGACCTGTGGAAGGAAACTTGTTTGTGCTATTTTTAGCAGAAAAACATGGTGTCAGTCAGCGTCCGACACGCCGCAGCGTCATTCATTCATCGGCGTGACTGACAGTCAGCTGAAAACACGTCATGGGACTGAGAAGAGTGGATTAAGGTCATCGAGACGGTTGTTCCTGTGGTAGACGAAGGACGAGATCGTCGTCTGCGAGGCAGTCGAGGGCCTCGTGTCCGTCGGTCGGAGAACAGACCGCCTGTCAAAGGAAGAAGCACTGAAACACCGACTCCCTCTGGGACGCCCTCCCTGGAGTCATGCTCACGACGCCGTCCTCTCCCCAGAATCAACGACACGTCAAGATGATGCTGAGACAATCTGCCACTGCAGCAGGAGACGGATGAGCGTTAGGAGGCAGGTGTCCACAGATCGGGACACATCCTGGTGAGTGTGTGTATTTCCATTCCGTTCCTACCCGGTTCTAAGGCGGTTTCACTCAGGAGACGTCGGCACCTATCTGCACCGGAGCAGCTGCTCTCAGCGTCTCGCTGGGATGAGAGCTCTCCCTCAGACGGCCATCATCAGAGGTCCAGACGGACCAGAGGAGCCCTCGCTGCTCAGTCCGTGTGACATCTACCTCGAGTCTGTTTGTGTCCGACGCAGCTGAAGCGTTCCAGAACTCATTTACTCATATTTAACAACTCTTCCACCGATTCATTGCCGGGTAAAGCAATTACAGGCCCCAAAACTCCCTGAGACACACTGATGCTCTTCTGCCTCATTAGCTCTGACTTTACAGGCTTTGTAATGTCTGTGGAGAACGACTCTGCTCGTTCCAGCGGCACGTTAGTAAATCTATAACAATGGATATGAAGAGGGACTCTGTATACTAATCAGAGGTGAAGAGAAGAGATTTACTGTTTTTTGGCTGACATCTTCCTCTTCAAAAGGAGCGTCGGCCAAACAAAGCGACAAGATAAGTGAAGCTGCGTCCGCTGGGATCGGCCTCTGAAAGCACCACTTCCCTTTTATCATCTGTCACAATGGAAGGACAAAGTGTGACAGAGAAAGTGTCGCAGAGTTTCACCATCGACTTTTAGAGAAGCCCGTCCTCATCCCATCTCATCTCATCCAAGTGTGACGGTCCGTCATGCCACCACCGATGGGTCCGCTTCGGAAGCAGCCGTCGCTCCTTTCACTCCGGTGAAGAGGCACAAACCGCCGATCTGTGATGGGTCAGATCTATTAATCAGGGTCTCAGGAGCGTTCCTGACTGATTCCGAGCAGCGGGAAGGAGCGCCAGCGTCTAAGAAATCAAACACTGTCCGGTTGGATTCAGACACATAAATCAAAATGTTCTTTCTGCACCGATCACACAGATCTGTTCGGTACACAGAGAGAGTATGAAAACCTGTTGTAGGAGACGAAGGGGCAGGAAGTGTCATCGACTATAACGACATTCAAACTTTCAGCAGAAACAGGGCGCACAGATTGTCAGTCTGGAGTTTTCTCGCCGTGCCGCCGACAGGATTGACCCGCTGTGACTTTGTGTCGCGGCGGCTGGACAAATTCTCTGAGGTCGGACGTTATCAAAACTGGCTGGTGGTAATTTCACACCCTGTAAACAGGAATGGAGTCTGCAGACGAGTGCTGGCCTGAAGAAAATTCCTCCTCCGACTACCTCCGACCCCAAAAACTACATCTGTCAGCTCAGTTGCACATACATGCACTCAGCTGACAGTTCATTAGCTGCAGCCACATCAAACTCATCCAGTCCAGACCTGCGACGAATCTTCTTGGAGGTGTCCATTTATCTGAAGTCATTCTACAAACAGGGTTTATACATTTATTCCAGGTCATCCCTCGGAATGACCAGTAACAATTGAATGGACCAAAACTTTGGGGCTTTCACCACAGGAGAAAGTGTGGTAGGAACACGTTTCCATACAAATACTTAGTATTTTATATCTATCTTTTTTCTCATCATATCACAAAGATTTTGAAATAACAAATTCCAAAACAGACGAGGGGGCAGAGGGGTGAGTAAGGAGGTCATCGTCCATGTGCGAAGGACACAGAAGGGAGAAGGGAGGGGGGTAGCACACAGGACACAAGACCAAGGAGGGAAAAACAGGATGTCTGCATAAGCTGATGATTAATAGCTTCATTAGCTTCTGTTATCCAATTAATGAGCGTTAATGAAATCCCGCAGACAAAGCTGCATCTACGCTGACATGACACTGTTAAAGAGAAAATCACGCCTTGTTTGCTCATTTTTCATCTATCTGTCTCACTGAGTCTCACATGACCACGTTCTCGTTCCCCGGCCAACCCCGAGCGCACACTTCCTGTTCATTAGCGCCTGGTTGACAGACAATTATCCAAGATTACAGAACGAGGCCCGTCGCTACAATCAACTGTAATCCACGGAGCTGACCTCTTCTATGGAATAATGAGAGCTCCGTTCTCCACGAGCAGAGTTATTAACATCGTTAGAACCAATTAACGCTCCTATCCAGATGAATGGTCGAACCGACATCGGACTGACAGCGCTGAGGTAGAAGAGGACACGGAGACGAAGAGCGGAATGACGCAGGAGGTTTGTAAGGACCCAAGTGTCAAATGGTTCATTTCTTCTATGATGATCATTTCGACGATGCTGCCTCATTCACACATTCACACGTAAATGAAATCCGAACCGTTGCAGGTCTGATGTCTTGCTCAACAAGAAGAAAAACTCTGGGTAAAAAGTCTAGGTCCACAACTTGGAGTTCCATGTGTTGCTGAACAACTACGGGTTCCATGTCATGCTGATCCCTGGAGGACCGTGGACTTCTTCAGAAGTGAGATGGCAGCGGAAGTGTGTGGCCCCATGGAGATGGAGAACTGAGACCACTCTGCTCAGCCTCTTTGTCTCTCCTCTCCTCTGCGACTTCTCAGAGGAACAATTCATACACTGTAAAACCATCGCCCATCATTGTACACCTTAAAAGCCCATCAGCCCTTTAGTAGCCCTGGATTCAGACGGCAGATGGTGTCCCAGGTTTGACATCCCATTGAGAAGGTCAGCATCGGGCTAAGAGCCATATCTTCTATCAGCTGTTACGCTCTTCAGTTCACACAGGCGTTTTCAGCCCTCTCCAACTCTTTTCATATTGTCTGGCTGAGGCTTTTATACTAACACCGAGGTTCTGCTGAAAGATAAAGTATCGGGTACTGTCCCTGTGGATCTCCCCGACCCTCTAACGGTTTTATATAAGCCACTTGACCCACTTTGCAGACCTGGTAGTGGTACGGACGTGTACGTCTCTGTGGTCCCTTGGCAGCGAGTGCTTCTCACTCCTTCCAAAGCTTCTTCATGCAAACTGGTCTGAAAGCAGCTGTACATGATGAGACATGTGATGGACAAAGCCAAACCACCAGCCCAGCATCCTGCTCGCGTAATGACAAACATAGACGTGTCAAACATTTTGTTTGGATTTTTCTGGACTGGGGGGTGTGAGTGAAACAAACAAAAATTTAAAAAATCAACTCTCTGCCTCCTGTACATACTGTTGACAATAAAGCAGAGTTTCCTTTGCTTATTAGGTGACCAAACAAAAATAATGGGAGTGTCCAAACGTGACCTGTCAGCTATAAAGGTCAGGATGAACACAGCAGGTTACGGACAAGTTCACCTCCACCAGGGGGGGGGGGGGTCATGGGACCTTTACGACGGGCTGGTGACAGGACTAGAAGTTGAGGAGATGGTGTAGCTGTGACTAAATACTGGGATTGACTCTGTATGTATGTGTACACACACACACACACACACACACACACACACACACACACACACACACACACACTACTTCAAAGATGAAAATAAAGTCGACTTTGACAAAGAACCCATGTTCAATCCCATTCGCAGCTGAAAGAGGAGACAGATGTTTCCAAAGACAAGAAGAGTGTTCAAGAAACCAGGACTGTCTCCTCATCTTCACATGGTCCTTGGTCCGTGGTCCCAATCAAACCAAACATCAGCAGATCAAACGGAGGAGGGTGTGGGTCTCCCCCATGTTCATTCATTTGTTTAAAAAATGAACCAATTACTTTTTGTCATATTGGTCTAAAAGCAGAATTAGTTTTCAGATTGGGGATGTTTGTCATCTGCGACCGTGGAACATGACAAAGTGTGGATATTGGATATTATCTAATAAGAATGAGAACATACTTAAAAGCGTCGGCGGATAAGTGGACAATCAGTGTGTGTGTGTGTGTGTGTGTGTGTGTGCGTGTGTGTGCGTGTGTTGTCAGATATTGTGTATGTAATTAGTGCCTGCTGGCGAACAGCGCGCTCTTCTTTCCTCTCTTGAATCGGTCTTCACCATCTCCTCTCTTCTCCCCGCACTCGACGCAGCGGTAAAAAAAGAGAGCGTGGGCGTCAATCAGTGCTTCACAGCGCTGCTCAGATGACAGGCAGGAGAGAGGAAGAGGAGGATGGAGGGATGGGAGATGATAGGGAGTAAGGAGGAGAGGAGGAGGAGGAGGAGGGACGGAGAGGAGGGGAAAGGATACAGAGGGAGCGTTTTGTGTCGTCAACTGACAGACCAGTGTGCTTCCTGCGTGTGTCCGTTTCTATGTTTCCATGTACGTCTGTGTCCGTTTCCACATCTGTGCGTGTCCGTGTATGTACGTTTCTGTGTGTGTGTGTGTGTGTGTGTGTGTGTGTGTGTGTGTGTGCATACGCTGCTGCCAGTGACACCAAACCTGTGGTTTCCCACAGATTCCATGGAAACAACAGCGTGTGCGAAACAGAGGTCGGAGGTCACAAGATGCTTTCAATCCTTTGACAGCGAATCAAGCCGGAGCAAAGTCAAAGGAATGTTCCAGAAACCTCCGTAGACCTTCACAGACTGCTGACCTGTAAAAAACTGAATTCTTAGCGTGTCTCCAGATTGAATCTGTATGATAATCCATGATAAGGCTCCTTTATCCTTTACAACAGCGGCCCTTCACACAGACGTGTCAACGTCACACTCGTCCTTGATTTGAATCCTGACGCTCCCAGCTGAAGGAGTCACAGAAGAAGAACCTTGAAGCAGCTGCTGGATTAGACATTTTAATATTCACACCAACAGAACCAGCCAAGGTGACTTCGGTACGAAGGACTGACGCAGTTCAACGGGTCCGCTGGTTCTTCTCCGCTAACAGATGAAGGAAAGGAAGAATGAGCCGAGGAGAGAACCCAATAATAGATTCACTAGAAGAACATGTCTGTGTCTGATCCAGGTGGTTTGGGCTAGGTCAAAGGTCAAAGCTGCTTTTCATGATGATGATGATGATGATGCTGGGACTGGTACTGGTCGAGGTTGTTGTTTTTTTTTTCCTTTTCATGCATGGCGAGGTGTTTCTGCTGCCAGATGGATCACATCGTTCTCTGGTAGGAACCGTGCTCCTCCACACCAGCTGGCAGCCACAAGTCCACATGAGCCACCAGAGATTTGTATTTGTATCGTATTGTTATTTACCAACCAATTCGATCTAGATGATGAACATCGTCAGAGTTCTGTAAACGTAAACGAGTCATGTTTGAAGTCAGGAGTTCAACGTTACATGAACGCTACATCAAGAATATGTTGATGTTATGATTTGATCCGACCAAAAGACAACGGTTTATTTTTTTAATTCAAAAATGTTTACGTAGGATTAATAATCCTAACACTTGTATAAATATGGATAATTTCTTTGACGTTAATTGTGAAAATGTGACATGTGACGTCCCTCGGTTCAGCACACACACTAAACATGCGTCACACGTGAAATCCAAGATACCGTATTTAAAGTGTGTGAAGCAGCACCGGCGGCGTGATGAACGACTGATGAACGAAGGCCCCGATCACAGCGCTGCATGTTAATGAGAAACGGAGCGGACTGGAACTTGTGACTTGACTAGTTAAGTGACGAGTCACTAATGCATGACGGGCGCGTGTTCCTTCTGTCTCTCTCTCTGCTGCACGTTCACTGAATAAATTGAGGCTCTAATGGGAAGAGGCGTTCCCCGACCTTCGTCTGCAGGCTGATTTGTCTTTGACGGCGTCCTTGAGGACAAGTTTCAGGACACACACACACACACACACACTCCAAACTGCACCCCAGAGCTCCACGTTTCAGCAGCAGCAGCTGGGCGCCACCAGCCCCTTTCCTGTGTTACATGGTGGATTCAGCAGCAGACACTAATGGCGAGCTGAGTTTGCAGTTTCCCAAAATAGGGTTGTGTGACACACTGGGGGTCCGACAGTGTCGGAGGAGGTTCCGCTGCAGAGAAAACGTTCCATATATTAAGATCCACACAGGAGGTGTGTGCAGGCTGCAGTCCGCGGTTCGAGCCGGAGTCTGATCCGAGCTGACACTCGAGCTGTTGCAGCTGATGTTCCTTTTTTTTTTTTTTTTTTTTTTGCTGCATCCCGACACAGAGTCACAGCAGGAAGCCCGTGGATGAAGAAACATCAGCAGTGGACATACTGCAGCTGGGATGCTGATGACTCCTCGGTCCATCCAGTGACATCGGAGTTAGTGTGCCGGCTGTGTTTGCGCCCCCGGCTCTGGGCGTTTAAGGATCTCGGTCGTCCACAGTTCACGGGATTCTGTTCATCTCCGAAAGACAAATCAAATGAAAGAAGAGAAATCCTCCACCACGACTGTTTCCACCATCGAAGACGCCCGACGTCACTTCCTGTACACTGACACTTTGTCTGCTGTGCTCACCTCTTCTCTATGATTAGGACTTTTTATATTTGGAAAAAACAAGAACCCTTCACAGATCCATGACTTAGTATTGTCTCACAATGAGACAGCGTGAAAAATTCACCTTCTCTCCCCGAAACAGAATATGTCAGTGTCAGCACGTATTTAGTATTTATATTTTCTGACGTTCTGAGAAACAGGTCATATGAAATCATACATTTCAGAACGTATGTTCAAGTTCACTCCAGAGGTGTAAATGGGTTTCTATAAACGTCCCATCTGTGAGTCATCAGCGAGGCGTTTACTGGCGTGTGAAATCACGGACAGACACACTAAACGTGTTTGCAATCATTTATTTAGACTTGAACGAGAATTGAACGGCTGCACAGATGTGAAATGAGCATGAAATAAAACCTGACGACGAGTCCCGGCGTGAGCTGACCGCCACGTGACCCTGAACTCACCATGAACTCCGCCTGCTCCCTGTCATGGGTTGTCAGTTTGTGGGGGTTTGTGTTCAGTTTTTTACCCCTTTCCCTCTCTGTCTCTGTGTCTCTCTCCTGTGTCGGCTGTGGAGGTGTGACCAGGCTGAGCAGGGCGCAAACCGCGCATCTGAATATGTTCCCTGCTATCCACCTTAGTACCCGTTCTAAGTTCCTTCCTCCCACCTTTTGCGGGGCGCGTTTCCTTCTCTCTCCTGTGCTGTTCTGTTTGCATCTCGTCTTTTCCCACTTTCTGTTCTCCATTGCTGTGGCTGATTTTGTGTTCCAGTCTTTCTCCTGCCTGTTTGGACCCTGATTGTGCAATTAAACTGTTGGGTCTGTGACTACCTGTGTGTTTGTGTCTGAGCCTCTGCACTTTGAGACTCACATATGGAGAAGAAGAACATATTCTTCCTCTCCATGTCGACCTAAAACTCAGGAGAACAAGTGTGAAGGAAGACGAGAAAAGAAATCAGACGTTTGTTCTGCAAACTGAGTTTGAAAGGATACAGGAGCAAAAAACGATTCAGTACATTCTCTGGGCACCGGACGATAGCGGACCAGGAGGATTTGTCATTGTGTGGTTACACAAACTCTTGGACTAAACAAACATTTCAGAAAATGTCTTCAGGAGCAAACAGTTTACACTCCAGGAGGGATCAGCTGATGGATGAGAGCACGGATGCAGCCTGAGCAGCGGCATCACTCGCCTGGAGTAATAAGCAGACACATCGGCAGCCGGTGTGTGTGTGTGTGTGTGTGTGTATGAGACCGCCAGCCAGCCGTCAGACCACAGACTGCAGGAGCGACCCCCCGGGTCTCCAGACATGTAACTATGGGTTCATGTGATCCAGTGCCTCACTTCTTCCTTAACATGACCGCCATCTTGGTGTAGTTAGTGCAGAACAAGATCTGTTTCGAGGAAACAAAGAACAACACTGAGAACCAGAAACACCTCAACACAGATCCACTTTGATCCAACGTGGTCCCATCAGCCTGCGTTAGGTAGGTTGTGTTTAACTGGAGAAATACGAGGTCAATGCACCTGTTGCTGTGGAAACGACAGTGGACATGTGCGGCCTCAGTTCAGTGGGATCTGGTGGGTCTGGCGGACAACACGTTTCTGAGCACAGCGCATGAAGAGGAAGGCGATGGAGCAGCCTCCAGTCATTACAAGTGACTCGCAGTGATTACCACCCGTCCACAGCCGGGGGCGCTGCAGTCAACGACCAGCGTGTTCCTCTCCCCAGTCAGATGACTCCACACGTCTGCGGCGTGCACGGTGCCCTGAGGACGGACACTGTGTCTGTGACGGTTGGTCGGCTGCAAGCACTTTGAACGTTTACAAAACCCCTCCGAGATGCTTTGCTAACGGGGGCCGGTGGGGGGTGAAGGTCGAAGCAGCGGCTCCAGACACAGCTGGTGAACTCATTCCATTTGTCCAGAGCTCAAAAAAAGAAAAAAATAAAAAAAAAACATCACGTCAACTGTTCAAAACGTTTGTTGAAAAGGGCGAAACCACAAGACCTTAATAATACACAACTACCGCGACAATGTCGTTAACAACCAATCAGATCCAAACACTCTGTGGTTACCACTGTCACCTCAGGTCCTAGCCAGAAGGTCCTGGTGTTTCCATGCTCTCCCCACGTCCTCCGGCCTTGTCTCACCTCCAAAAGCTTGCTGAGGTCACTTTGAATGTGAGTGTGAATGGTTGTCTGTCTTTCCATGTTGGCCCGGCTGTTCACCTGTTGACATCTGTTGACAGCTCCAGCACAGCTGTGACCCCTAACCGGAGCAGGTGGGAGATGACGAACGAATGACCTGTAAAACTGAACGTCCTCGTGGTCCAGTCTTCCCATCACTTCCTGTTGGGTAAGAGTCACTGTGACAGTTGTATTTCTGCAGCGCCCTGTTGGCGGGTCGAACAAAGTGCCCCCTTGTGGCAATAACAAAGACACCTTGAACCTTGAACCCTGGTTCAAGCCCATCGTCATTTCAGAATCATCAACTTCAAGTCCCCCGGGAGGCTGAAGCACGCCGACTGGTCCCGTCAGAGCCTGAGCCTCCAGCGCGCAGGCAGCAAAGGTCATCTGAGGACATTGTTAAGATGCTAAGCTACATGTTTATGTTGTGTTGTGCAAACGTTTGCCTCCAGCAACAGATACATGTCACATGAGATCATGAGTGAATACACTTTGTACATGCTTCTGCTGAGAGGACAAGTGCTTGTGTGTGTGTGCGTGTGTGTGTGTGTGTAATCAGCTCGCTTTCAGCCTATTGTCATGCCCCCCCCAGCATGTTTTCTGCTTTCAGTTCCAGAGGCCGTACACGTGCATCAGCCGCCGCCAGTGCAGCCGGTGGGCTGATGTGGATGCCGTGTATCTCCATCAACACCGTGTGCGCCCAGGACATAAATAATTTACCACCAAGCAGTGGAAATGATTAATTCAGCTGTGAACAGTGGAAGAACGGACGGTTCACACCTGTTCATCATCCACGTGCCAAGAACTGCAGGACAACATGTTGCCATCCCTCCAGACCGGGACACTCCCGGGGGTCGACCGATGGCACATTCTTTTACTAGCAGGGTCTTAGATTAAGGCCCCACAGAGACGGAACCCGAAAAGCTTTTAGAAATGTTTTCAGATTTGTCTCCAGAAACAAGTTGTGTCCACACAAACCCACTGAATCTGCTGTTGTGTGTCCTCCAGGCCTGTAGGTGGCGCTGTCACGCTGCCACAGAAATACCCCACGGCAGAAAAGACAACACAGAGCAGTGACAGACACAAACAGGAAGAAGATGATGGAGGAGACCGTGAAAGGAACCAAAAGGAGACAAACAGACACATCACATCACCACACATACCTGTACGTCCAACAGGTGGGAGTTTCACCAACGCTGAGAAGTGAGAGTCTGTGTCATAACAAACAAAGCTCCTAGGGAAACTTTTATCACACATTTATTACACAGCAGCGGCGTCTCTTCATGACGAGGGGATTGCAGTGGAGTTAATGGACAGAACGCTGCAGCGCATCCGACTCAGGCAGGAGAAGAAAGATGGTTCCTGACGTGTGTGTGTGTGTGTGTGTGTGTGAGGTTGAGGGTGTTTATTTTGATTCCAACGACATGTTCTCTCCCGTGACCCCATTAGTGGTTTGACAGATCTGTCATGTCAAAGAGCCAAAATTCCCAAACTACAAAACTCCCACGTACTCCCTCTGAGCACACACACGTTCCTACAAACGATTCAGAGCATGAAGATGAAACTTTCCGACGACTGACAGATGAACTCTGCCCGTTGAGATGAGTTCAGTTATTTCCACGAGCCGATGGAATCGCCGGCTTTCCACTCTCGCCATGAATAAACCATCAGCTCCTGGCGACTGAGACCGGGAGAAGACGGTCTCATTTGTGGAGACACTCAAACGTCGGATCTGCATGTTTGTTTGTGCGGCTGCTGGACAAACACAAACAGACAAATAAGGACCACAACCTGCGCCGGTACGAGTGAGTGCACACGGATGGTTCTACTACCGAGGCAATAATTACAACCGTGACCTTTGGAATCAAGGGTTAATTAAATCCATTTATACCTCGTTCTGTCCTGATAGGCTGGCAGCTGGGCGTTGAAACCGTTACACATAGTTCAGCTCCAGGTGAGCTTTTCTAATGTTTGCGTTAAACAGTTGTCAGCAGTAACAACAACTGGACATTTGACGAGGAAAACAAACAGAACGGATGATTGGAACACTTCTTCTTTTGAGATGACAAGACTTTAGACTGGTGGGACGCTGCAGAAGAAAAAGAAAAATAGTATGGGGAAGTGGCACTTGAAGAGACCCCTGACGTGAGTTAGGGTTTGGACGAAAACAGGAATTAATGATCCCATTTTGGTTTCTTTGGCAAACGGCCGTGGTGTGAGCAGGTTAATCAACCGATAGGTGAGTGCTGAACCAAGACATCATGTCATTGATCAGTTCTTACATAATGACCAGACTGATGTTCCTCAGCCCACTGAAAATCTCCAACAGTGATTTGTGTTTTGATTTCATCTGGGTTATCGACTGGAACATCCTTTCTCTCTGCCTCCCGCGGTAAAAAATTCCCTCTTCGCTCGGCTGTGGGGATTTAATCACCTCATTAAAGCCTGACTGAGTTCAACTGCTTCATGTATTTCTGATCTCCTGTGCAGCCCTGACACACCCCACGCTGGCCGCCTGCTCCCTAAGTCCCACAAAGACAGTGAAAGCACCTGAATCGTCAGGAAAGACGTTTTACCTTCCTTCTGCCTCGCCTGCGCCATGTTGTTTCTCATGTTATTTCCGTTGGTTATAGAGTGAAAGGATCTCTTTCTGATGTCGACCATTCATCATATCCTACGTCGGACGTCCTACGCTATCGTGAGTGTTTCTACTTGCGTCTGTCTGTCCCGTTGCTCCGCATTGAATCTCGACACTGTTTCATTTTCCCCAGTTATCTGTTATCTGTGTTTCCTTCAAGTGAGCAGATACTGTTACCGCATTCAGCATAAGTTTGGCATTTATGGTTAAAAAATTGTCTTCGGTTGTATTTTCTCAGTGACCACTGAAGTCCCACTACAACAGCTGTGAAAGTCAAACAGTCCAATCCCAGTTCTTGTTGTCAGTGGAGGTCCACACAGCCACGACGCGTAGTTGTATTATGCATCTGTACTTGGACTATTTCTACATTTCGTTGATTTCCACGCTGACACACAGAACAACGGCAGGAAACAGAATGAGATGAAGTTCTGCTTTGTATTCAGCAGCAGAGTTGGAAACCAACGAAAAAACACTTCACTCAGTCACCCTCGAGTCCTTCAAGTCCTTCGGCGTTCATTTGATACTTTGATCAATATTTCCCTCAGATTTATGGATGAACTTACTTTCCATGCAGAATGTAATGAACCGAGACTCTAAATTACTTCTGATCTAATCAAACCAACGAACACACATCAATATCGACTTGTTCCGCTTCTATTTCCATTTGTTCCAAACATCCAGACACAATACAACCCAAGACGATCTGACATCCGCGCACAAGCAAGATGGTCTGGGTACCAAACGGCCCACCTTCCTCAGGGTATTTACAACATGCCACCAGGTCCTCGGCACCCCCCCCACACACACACACAAACGCCGAGGCCAGCAGCAGATGGGTGGAAGTTCACAGAGCCCTGCCAGGTTCTGGCTGAAAGAAAAAAACAGACATGACTTTGAGCGAAGGTCCTTGTCCACCCATCAGACCTGATGCTGCAGAGGCGTAACACAGCATGTCAGCTCGCGTCCGGCCGCATCGAGCCCAGCACTCGCTCACAACGTAGCTGGCTGGCGGATTCATGCCGCTGAGCCTGATGGAGGAAGACGGGGTCAACCGACATGTCTGCGGTTGTTCAAAGTCCAGCTGGGCTGCAACGACTCTACCATTAGCACCCGACCGCTGAATCCATCCACTCAATGTTCGGTGGTTTTACATTTCTCTGACTGCCGCCTGTTCAATGTCCATGTTCTCTGGTTTCATTGCTCCTCCAATGACAGGGAACCCAATATCTTCAACAAGTTGGATTGGTCGACCTTTGACCTAATTTTGTCCACAACCATCATCATCGACAGATGGATCAATGACAAACCAGTCAACATTCTGAGTGCAGCTGGAGGAAGTCATGGATCGGATCATCAACAGATTCGGTTTGGATAAAACACGAGTCACTCATGTGATTTGGGTGGGCTCAGTGTGGGCGGGGCTTCACACAACAACAAAGATGGCTGCTGCTGTTGAAGAGCAGTGGTTTGAAACATCTTCGGTGTCAACCGGAAACAAGTTGGATGTGTCTTTGAGAGGATCATTTCCATCCATCGTCTCCTCCACTCTCCTCTAGAACAAACTCATATTGACTCGCACTTTGTCCGACGACGTCACCTTGATGGTCGAATGTCTTTCACAATTAGACAGAACATCATCTCTCTACATGTGTGTCTACATGTGAGGTGAGGTCACTTCCACAGTTCCTCTCTGAGTGGAGCTGAGGTGTGTGATGACGGTACGACAGGTCTCGGGGGGTGGAAACACCTGCGGTACTTGAACATGTCTGTGAATGTGTCAAGAGGCAAAGGACTCAGAGTTCATTACCGTAGATATAAATATAGTACATAAATGCAGCACAGACAGACGGGGAATACATTAGGGCGTTTGCGGGATCCATTAAACAGATCGACCACCTCGAACCGAGTCACAAAGCTCTCTGAGGAACGGCTTTGTTTCTGTGATTGTTTCCAAAATGAGTTCATGAATATTTATAATGCACTCATGTAAAAATATCAAGACCTCTCTCGTTTGGAGGGGAGGGGGTGACTGGGAACGATTCTATATGTCAGATTCAGGATATTTATGCCAAACAAAGACGCAGTAGTTTGGGAAACAAACTGACTCCAGAACCTGAAGCAGAAACTTCCCATCCTGTCAGGGAGATGTTCAGCTGTCACTCACTGGAGGTCTTTTCCTTCTAAAATCCAGCGGAAACTCTGGGACTCAATGAAAATCGTTGGCGAGACCGCCGCACGTGTTTGTTTCCACTGTGTGGCGTAACAAAGGACTGAGGTCTGACTGAGAACATTACTTCCTGTCGAAGGACGTTCTAATGGCTGTTTGACAGCTGGTGGCGCTCTGGAGGAGACACAGCGATCTGCTACAGCTGTGAACATCACATTTGACTACTGTTTCCCTGCTCTGTTGTCTGAGGGAGAGTGGGAACCTCTATCAGCAGCAGTAGCATCACATTAAAGGGTTAACTGATGGTCGTCAAATTCAGACGTTCCACTGCAGATATACAGCATGTGACAGAAGAAGTCAATGGTTGTACAGTGAGGTAAATACTGCCCTGAATGAAGAGAATGAACAGAAGACAGAGAGCAAAAAGGTTTTAAGCAAACAAAGTTAGCATTCCCAGCGACCGCTGCCTGTTCGGCGGTGACACTTAATACATTTTCCAAATTGTTTGTGTCAGGTGTTCGCCAGCTTGCCGTGTCTTGCTGACAAATAATCTGCATGATAGAGAACATTAAGTCCACTGTGATGAACGTCCTCCAAACGTCCTGCAAAGTTCACTGCGGAGTTTGAGCCTGTGGGTAGACGAGACGCGTCGGCCCACCCATGGCTGCGGTGCACTGACGCCGGGACAATGTAATGTAAGGTAAGGTAAGGTAAGGTCAAATTATGATGTCCACAATGGGCAGGGTGGTTTACAGCCAATAGAAAACAACAACTGGACATAATGTGCTGCTCAGGTATTGTATAAGCACAGGACATAATGCACACAGCTAAAAAAAAATCTGGTCATTGCTCATGAAGAGGCACTATCACAGGTGGGACAAAGGACATTTTACATGTATCACTATGACGTTTAGGAACGCTAAACCTTCACCCTGAGGCGAGCTGATAAAACTCAGTGTGCAGAGGGTGAAGAGCTTCGGAAACAATGGACCGAGCCTTTAAAATGAGTCTCTCTTCATATCTGTTCAAGATCCCGAAGGTTGCCCCCAGTGATTTTGTAACACAGCCTGACCACTAAGGTGACTAAACCAACAGATTACATAAAAGGAGAGGATAAAAACAGAGTAAAACATTTTCGCAAAGGGTGAACACCGGTGGTTGGTCCTGCTGGACGTCAGCAGACCAAGGCTGTACGTGACCCTCAGACAAGTCGGACTGTCCCTCCAACTGGACACTCAGAGAGAGGAAAAACATCGGAGATATGAGAGTGACATTCACGCTGACCAACACTCAACGCTATGCTAGCAAGCAGGCTAACACCTGCTTCCTCTAAGGTCATTTTATAACCAGAACAAACATGGTGGAAACAAAGACATGACCCCACGTCGCTTCCCTCCGACTGCTGATACATTCACACTAGCATACATACCAAATGCAACTTCTCAGCTTTCAGGAACCGTTTTATGTTTTCTGATACGGTAAATAGTCATGTAATTATGCTAATCCAATGTATGCTAGCATGAAGGTAGCACTGGGGATAGCGTCGGTGTCAAAGGGTTCAGTAACAGTCCTAAAACAATGCAGAGATGCTTTCTTCCTCCACTCCTACCAATTGCTGAAAAGTCTATTTTAGTATTATAATGAAATATTTTTCATATAGTCTTCTTCTGTGGATGACAACTTCCACCACAACGGTTCTGTCCAAATGGAAGATGTTGAGATGTCAGCGGGTGATGAATGAACTCCTGTATGTTCACGCTCTGATATCATCTCCATCCACTTCCTCCCCTACAGCTCACTGAGCAGTAACACAACCTCCAGAACAATGAAAGGCACCGTCGCCGCTGTTCGTGTGCAGAGACAAAGGAAAACGCCAAGTGAAGATCACGAGGTAATGCAAGTGACCAAAATAGGACGTGGAAGTGACAGACAGACAGACAGGTGGACAGGAGGAGCAGATTAAAAGATGGTGGGTCTATTTCCCCACTGTCTGAGAATCGCTGAACGTGTCACTCGACTGGAGTGTCAGCGAGGGACTGGGGTCACGTCCACAGAGACAAGCCCCGGTCCCTCAGCGACAACAGCCCTGACTCTGAAAGTAAAAAGCCCAAACTGTATTTGTTCAGACAGGACTGGATGAAACTACTGTACTTCCCTGGCTGAGGTATGATGAGGAACTCAACGCAATGCCCTGCGCTTAGTGGTAGTGTGGTGTGCGTAGTGTGGTTAGAGCCTGGCTGGAGATAGTGGACTGGTGAGCAGGTCAACAACACTGAAAAATATCACACCATATGCCGTGTCAAGTGTGTACGGTAGTAAAAGTGGCGCCTCTCCTAGCTGCATTTCAGCGGCCGGCTGTAAATTTGCAAATTGTTTTTATTATGCTTTATGTCTTAGATTGAAATGTTCAATTGAAGCTCAGGTCCCTGGTTCACCTCCTGGCCTGGGATCTTTCTATGTGGAGTTTGCATTCTCTCCCATGTCCTGTGGGTTTGCTCCCAGTCCTCCGGCTTCCTCCCACCTTCAAAACCATGCTGAGGTTAACTGGTCCCTCTAAAATTGTCCAACCCATACAATGACATCATAGCTCCACCTCTTCTTAGCCTCATGCTAACTGGCTAACAACAACAATAATAACAACGGCGGCTTTTGGTTCTATTCATCTTCTTTCATCTTCTTCCTGTGTTTGTTTCCATCACATGCGTTTTTAAGAGTATTCTGTGTCTGTCTCCAATTGGACGTGGTCGGAGTCCATCAACAGCTTACAAACCTCATCTGGAGCTCTCCTGCAGCTGGTACCTTAATTACATGGTGGTGAAAAAGGATAAATGTGGACGACAGAGAAACCTGTTTCATCATGAGGGAAACGTACGGGTTCACGTACGGGTTCATGTTGATGTGCGATCAGTGGACATCAAGAACATCAAGTTTGTTTATCACCTGAGTGAAGGCTCCACTTGGAGACGATCGGCGTCTGTGCGATGAATCGAGTACGAAGCATTGTGACCAAACACAAACGTTAAGTTCATTAAAACTCAGCAGGATCTGTGAGAGGAAACATTACGTTCGTTGACGGCAGCGGCTCGTCTTCTGATGTCTCTTCAGGTACTTTAAGTTGGGAGCCTGAAAAGAAGTTTGAAAACGCTTCACAACGCTCCCACCGGAGATTGATGAAAGGCGAACAGGGGTTGAAATCAGCCCGGGGAAACTGGGGATCTTTCTATTCATCAGTTCAGCGAGGAGACGGTGTGATTAAATATTCAGTTTGATATCAGATGAGTGTTTAACGCCTCACACTCATCCCAAATGAGCTGCAGCTGCAGCGCCGTTGTACGGGAATGTGCAGCGTGAACGTGTTGACTGATAGCTCACAACTTCCAGGGAAGAGCTGCATCAAAGCTGCCCACCAGACGTCAACGGAACAAAAGTCACAGCTGAAGATGCGGTTAAAGAGGCTGTCAGGGTTGTTTCCAGAAGAGAGGCAACAAACTCCGTGATTTACTGCGAAAATCCATCAGCTCTTCAACATTCTGTGAGAGCTGAAGGTGAATCCACCTTCGGTTCAAGACAAAACAATGTTGTTTCTGTGCTTACAACTCGGCAGAATATCAATTAGGTGCTTCAGGTATCACCACATCCCTGTAAATATTCATCAGGCAGCTCATCTGTCGGACTCAAATCAGAAACAAGCCAAGGAGGACACTCAGCTTTGGGTGCGTGGGTGTACGAGAGCCCCATCAGAACACTTTTGGGAGGTCACCGGTCATCGGGCTTGTTGTGTAATGAAGCTTCAACGCACCGGCACAAAGGACGGGCACACATCGCTCCAACAGCACAAACCGTTAGCGTGATAGCATCTGATAGCATCTGGCAGCAAAACACAAATACATGTAATTTCCAGTCAGAAGGCAACAAGGAGAGTCGTATGAGTTTATACGGAGGAGGAGGGGGTGGGCACAGCTTTCCACAGACCCACAACTGTGTTCTCAACATTTTCCTCCTGATGCATTTGAGGTTTTTAGTCGACCACAACTGCTGAAGGAGCTCACTGGAGCGCCTGGGTACAAATGAAGACTGAAACCAAATGCTCTGCTGACAATTTTCCCACATAAGGAGCCTAAACACCCTCGGGAAGCAAGTGAAATGACAAGACGCTGGACGCTCTCCTGAGCAAACAACCCGCTCCTACAGATGTAGGTGAACATCGGACACACCGCTGATCACAGAGGAAGCTGATAATTCACCTCTTCAGTCAGTTCAGAAACCTGTAAGAGTTCAGTGTTCTCCAAA
>JBBMJM010034915.1:0-18375 GCA_037832705.1 Centriscus cristatus
TTGCCTCTGACTCAGAAAGCGTCCCTGAACTGTAGTCTGTCTAGTCTTCTCCCAGAGTGAGTATGTGAGTTGTTTTGTTAACCTTTCATAGCCTTGTTGTTTTTATCCAATCCTTAGCTTTGCGCTTTATGTGTACATTCTCCAAACTGCCTTTTTTTTACTTAACACCTCCATGTGAGTGTCGCCTTTTGTTCGCTACTTTTGAATCCGTAGAATCCTTTTGATATCTAGTTTGTATTTTGCAAAATTAAGAGATTATGTTTGTGTCTAGGTCTGGGCCAGTATTTCCTTGTGCCATCGTGACACATTGCTTATAAAAAACATAGCAAGGCCATCAATAAAAATGTGGTGCGTATGTGGCAGTCTAAGGGTTCAGCGGGATTCGCCTTGTTGCATGCTACCTGATGGTTGTGCAGGCTTGCTTTCCTGTAATTAACAATAGTTGGACAACATAGAGGGCCATGTTCTCTGAATGAAGCCATTTTTATTCTGAGCACGCACCATCCTTGCAACATGTCATCACCTCCTACCCTTTTTTATCCAATTTACAAATTCAGATCTGCTGAATACATGTTCATATTTAGCTGACTAATGCTGCTGTTAAGGGGAATGTTTCAACATGAGAGCATTTTTGCTTGAGTTAAGGCATAATGAACAGTGGATGGGGATGTTCTGATCCAATCACATGATTAGAAATCAAGTTCGATCATGTGATTTTCAACTCTCTTGGCATTTGGTCACACGTTCTCACTCACATGTTTTAGTTATCTTGCAATACAAAAACGTTGCTAAAGAGTGACTGCTTTCACAGGTTCCTCCCACTTTCGGTTGCTATCACTTGCCCACACTGTCCATTTATAACTCTATACAACAAATGCACACACCATTCTTTATATCTAACTGGTACTTTTAACCTTTAGAAGAAATGAAATAAAACAACTATTCTACCATTTAACCCCACTGCTTTAAACTGTTCATTGCCCCACTGTTACTGTTTTTTTTATTTATTTCCTATTTTAGTTCGTGGTATAAATCAGTATCAGTAAAATTGGAATGAAATGAATTATTATTACAGAATACGTTCTGCTATGAAATCAAATGAATGTCATTATCACTGCCATTATTAAACTAGGAATACAGCTGACTGCTTATTTAGTTACTGGTTATTCTCTGAATTCAAGGTTCTTGTAGATTACTAGTCCACTGAAAATATTGACTGGAATACTTTCAGTTGTTTAACTGTGTTGAGATCTTTTTTATCCTCAATATATTATAAAAACCTCATGGGCTGGACAATGCCTTGCCACAAATTCTTGACAGACTGACTTTAATTCATTATAGACGGTAGGTGGCACATATCATTCTTCCTTTGACGATGGGAGGTGTGCATCATTCTGTCTTGAAGGACAGGCGAACGTTCATGGCATTTTGTAGTGAAGCTGTATTCTATTTCCTTTCTCGAGGCAAATGAAATCATTCAGCATAGACACACTGGGGGATTCCACGTGTGTATCCTTAATGAATCTGTTGATATATCGTTGATATGAAAGTTATCCCGTCCTCAGTGTTAACTTAGTAATTTTGTTGCTATATTTAGCAACTTTTCAGACGCATCCAGAAATATTTTCATACAAGCGACTAGCGACAAATCTAGCAACTTCTGTTGTTCCGGTGTTATATAGAGAGTTTTCTGGTGGCAAGTTGGCGATTGAACAGCACATATTGCTCCTGTTCCTTCCTGTTCTCAGCGCTGTGGCCAGTGGGGGCTGCACACGGCGAAGCATCTCCTATTACAATACTTTGTTGGACTATGCTAGTGTACCCATAATCCTGATCACTGAAGACATCAGAATAGATCAGAAGTAAGGTCTCTAACTGCTGATGTTGTTAATCATTAACTGCAGACTGGCCAACTGATCAACTCTGGCCAGTCACTCAGATGTGACATGGCATTTTACTTCAGTTATTGAGTCAGTTGTAACCTCCTCTATGCAGGGGATTAATTCCTCACCCTCCTGTCTGGTAGATGGCAATCACTTTCTTTACTTTTACATAAGTGATGCTTGTTTTTACAGGGGCTGTGTGTGTGCTACCAACAAACCCGTGTAAGCTAGGGGGGCAGCGTAGCCAGTGTAGCTAGACATGTCCTCAGGGCCATTAACACCATTAGCAGCATCAACATACTGAACTTTAGCCATAATGTTCTTCTGTGACATGGCAGGAATTACTAGGGGACCTACAGTGACAGCACTGCACCTGAGGGGAGCAGTCTGAGAGGCACGAAAGAGAGGGACAATGGCATGATTCCCCACTGTTAACTGACCTGCCCTGATGTTTAGAATGGCGTGATGTTTTTTAAGAAGGTCCAGTCCTACAAGTTGGCTGTGTAGTGTTTCTGACTACTTGCACATAGTGTGTGAAAATTTCATCACCTAACCTGATGGTAATAGAAAGTGTGCCCAATGTGTAAATTACCAGTCGTGGACATTTGTTGCATACAAATAGATTTTTTGAATAGGTGTAATATTCAGAGAAGAAACATTATCTGGGCTTCCCTGATTAAAACTGTGGAGCCAATGTGCTCAGTGACTGCATGCTTGTCATGAGTGTCGGTTTTAAGTTGTTTTTGTTTTTGTTTTGATTTTTTGTCCCTGCATTCCTCCTCCCTCTGGCTGGCAGTGTGGGTGTGGCCAGGCTTACTGGGAGCAATCAGTGCACCTGATTCTCATCGGCGTGCTGATTGCTCCTGCTCTTAAGCTGTACTTTGGCCTCACCCCACTGCCAGATTGTTTGTGCTTTCACCTTGCTCTCTCGCCATGGCTCTCGTTATTCTCGCGCTTGTCCCCTCGTTCTCTAGTCGTCTTCTCATTCCGCCGTAGCGCATAATTTTCGGTTCTTGTGTATCCAGTGTCCTGGCGCTGCTGTAGTGCGTGATTTTTGTTCTCGGTTGGTTCGTGTTTCATTCTGTTTCTGCTGTGTTTCTGTGTTTTGCTTTCCTGGTTGGTAAAAAAACACCTGCTATATTCAGCTGATTAACCCTCAGTGTTAATTCCTGTATCCCTGGGTCCGCTCCCAAACCTCGGGCTTTCAGCCCACCTAACAATCATTAGGGTTTTGATAACTGGTGTGGGGCCTCTTTTGCAGAAGTAGCTTGGCCTGTAGTACCTGCTACCATGCGTTTCCCCTATGAGAGACAATCGGAACTCCTGTGATGATCTTTTCTTTTTGAACTTTTTCTGGAGAAGGGTTGCCTCTCCCATGAAGGGTAGGTGTGGTGAGGGCCATGCCTGTTCCTAGTGGGCTGTCGTGGTGTAGAACTGTTGCGACCAGGGCTGTTAGAGTATCGCCGGCCGTGGTGGAAAAGATGCAGGTGTAGGCGAATAGTGTCTCATGATGAGCACCAGATGAGTACTTGCGATGAGGATAGTCCCCACTAGGCCTGGAAGATCCATAATAGTCAGAAGTACGTAAGTAAGTAAGTGTGGGACTAATGTTCAGGTGACATATGTTGTCAGAGGTCCCTGCCATGCTCACGCCTAGTCCAGTCACGAGAGTCAGGCCTTCATTTGTTGGGGTTTGTGCAGTGTGTTCTGTGGGTGGCAGAATGGTCACAGATGAGTAACTTCCAGACTGAGTGCACGGACATCCTCTGATAGCTGCTCTATTTTTTGGCAAGATGGCACCAGATTTTTCGGTGACTCATTTCCGACAGCCGCTCTGTATTGTGCTTGCTACAGCCCTATTTTTTATGGGATCTGCCAGATGTTTCTGCACTGCTTTCCTACAACTGTTTAGCCTTACTCACCATTCATGAACTCACTCTTTGGGAAGCCCGGTCATTCTGAGTCAGGGGATTGGATTCCACCACCACCACCCACCTCCGTCCTGTCAGGTGTACCTGCTTTCTGTAATAAGTGCTACTAGCGTAGGGGAAAGAGGGGAGGTCTGCTTGTGAAGGTTATGATCCAGCAGTGCTCTACCACTCAGGATGCTTGTTGGCACTTGGTACAGTGTCTCCCGCTTGTTGTCTCTGGTTCCACTGTGGGTCCTGTTGGTGACTCCGTCAATCCCTCTGCCCTATGGTTTCTTCATGGTTTCCCCACTAACGAAGGACTCGCGTAGTCTCAATTCTGTCCGCGGCACCAAGATCGCTTCATTCTCAAGCCTCCATCCCTGGCTCGGTTTCATGGCACTCTCGGTGCATGTGTAGCCATTGTGTTGATCACTCTGTCCTCTGTCAATCAACATATGCTCCCTGGCGAAGAAAACCTTCATGCTCCATGACTTCTTCTCCACGACTCTCTTGCTGACTATCAGTAAGCAGGCAAAGCAGTCCCAATTGCGTTCCCATTTGCACACAATAGCAAAGCTGCTCCCTATTCATGACATTTTGCTTGCAGCACTGGGTCCATACCAGCCATGAATTGAATAAACTTGAATGAAGTTCCATGGCTATGATCGGTGCACCATAGTTAGGGAATGCCTTCTGCACAAGCCTACTGACTTCAGTTCTATATACTTCCAAAGGCTCCTTAGGCAAGCATTGCATTCACAAAAGTCTGGAAGTGTAGCACAAATTCTTCTCTCCCGAAAACATTCTTCAACTTGCCTGCATGTTGTTCATAGTTCTGCTGTACTGCTGGTGATAATGATACGGCCAATATGCCAAAGAATGTCCACAACCTTGTAGGAAGAATAGGGGCCATATCTTGCTGCTCTGCGTCCGCACAGGATCAGCACAGAAGTTCAATAGATGTCATTGAAACTTCCTTGTCATAGAAAAGCAAACACTTGCTTTGATTCTGGCTTTGCAGAACTTTTTATTGTGTATATTGTCTCTGGGCCTGCAGTGGTTTTCACTGACCCCAATCCTCATATTTTTCTGAACTCTTTGCAGTGTCCCAATCACTAATTCATTAGGCTCTGATGTTAAAGTTCAATAGTTCCAATCCATCATTTCAAGGACCGGGACAATGTGGTGTCAGCGTGTTGTCATGGGCTCTTTGTCAGTAATTTTGTATTGTATTGCAATGTTAGTTTTTGTTAGTGTATAGGCAGAAAGCTGGAATAGAGAATTCCTTCCTGGAGTCAATTCATCGGCAAAGGTTTTTAGAAGTGACAAAATATCCCCAAACTGCCCAAGGGCCTTCATAGTGTGCAATCAAAAAAAAAGAAAAAAAAAAAACTTGGCCACACAACCTGGATCAATTACAATTCTGTCTGTTTGGTCACTTGATGTTAATAAATAAAACATTCCTCAGCACCATTGAACCAAAAGTTCATACGCTGTTTCCGTGTTATTTAACACCTGCATAATCTTTTTTTAGAATTCACGTCCATCACTTCTTTCAAGACGTTCCACAATTGTTTGTTTTTTGTATGATCCTGCGGTCCGTCTCCTTTCCTTTCTACCCGTATTCCCTGTGCCCCAACATCCTTGTACTGGCATCACCCTGTCTTAGGGTTGTACTTGTAACACTACCCTCACAGTAGGTCACAGGTTGTCCAGAATAGAGTATATCACTCTGCCAAGAAAATGGAAAGTGCTGGCCAAGGACTATATTTGCACGGTTTCCCCAGACATGTGTCACAATGGGGGGACTCAGTTCACTTTTAATGTCTTTGTGTCACTGCCAGTTTCTGAACCAAGAGCACTAGTTCCATACATGAGCTGGAGGTTAAATTTAACTGCATATCTCCCAGATTGATTTCACGGAGAGGGAAGTGAGAATAATATAATCTTCATAAGGATGATTATCCAAGCAGATATCATTTTTTAACTTCAACAGTGAGTCTCTTCTGCTATCATATATCATACCATGCTGTTTGTTTGTTTGACCTGTCCTGTCTGACAGTCTGGACATTTAGTATGAGAGATTAGTGGAGCCCTTGGTTTTGATCTATGGAGAAGGAGCTGCTTAGATTTTTTTCTTCCTGTGCAGGTCTTTTGAACCTGTATTGTATTTTATTGCATTAAATTAGGGAATTGTCTCCAGGCTATGTTGCAGCACGTTCTCCTTTTATGTCAGACAGGAACAGTTTTCTGGGGGGATGACAGACAGAGAATACATGTGGGTGGGGAGGTGGAGTGGACAAAACCAGAAACAGTGACAATGTGAGCGTTGCAGTGGTGGGTTGGGGGCAGGGAGTAGAAAGGGAGACGGAGAGGGACAAAGCACCATAATGTATCTACAACCACGGCAGAGGCAGAGAAGTTGAAGAAGCAATGGTTATCTGGTTGTGTGTGTGTGTTTGGGGTGTGGAGGGGTGGAATAAATATTGGTAAGATAGTGACAGTATCAGGTGAAAAGTACAGAGACATTAACAAAAGTACACATAAAAATATATAATTATTACATACTACACAATTATATATAACAAAAAACAAGCAGGAAAAAACAAATTCCAAAAACAAATACTCTAAGTAAATAAATGAACAGACAAATACATGAAATAAAGCGACAGCAGCTACAATATACTCACATAGTGAAACACAAAATAAAAAAACAAAAACAACATAAAACCCCCATCTGCACAACGACAGTCACGACAACACACACACTAGATGATGGAGGCAAGATGTGGGGCTGTACATTTGGTATGTGAAACAATTTAAAATACAATCTAATTTTAACACTTACTGGTACATTTCATGACTTGTTCTCAAGGTTGATGTGCTCTTACATTTGCATTTTCATTAACACATGAAGGGCATCTAGTAACAGACTGACCTTTGCGCCATGTTTTTTATGAAACTTGCAGTTTTTAACACAAAGTCTTCATGCCAGATAAGCAGGACTGCATTTTAATCCTCTCTCTGCTGAGTGGGGCATCTGGTTAAATAACTGCCTTTTTACCTCACTTCTCTGTGGAAGGATTTTTTGTTACGACTGTGCCTCTCTGCATATCCCCAAGACCTCAGATCCATCCATTGTGCAGGTACATTATGTCAAGCTTAGGCTCCACTCCAAAGAGCCCCCAAAGTCTAAAGCAGCATATTCCTGTCCATAGCACGAACCAGTCCATATTCCAATGAGTTTTGGTTATCAAATTGTTTTAATAGTTTGGTTTCCATCCTGTGTTTATAATAGCTACCACTGGCCATTTTTTAATTTAATTCAATTTTCACATACGTTCAAAATTGTTTGTATTGTACATAGTGTAAATATGATGTGTTAATCTCTGTGTTTTCATTCATCTAGTTATGGCTGTGCTGGAGCCAATCTCAGCTGTCAATGGGCGGATGGTGGGTAACGCCCTGGGCGATTCAATCACAGGGGCACAAGAAGGACAGACAACTATTCACACTCACAGGCAATTTTAGCGTGACCAATTAACCTCAGCATGATTTTGGAGATTGTTTCAATTGTTTGGAGAAAGTGCCTGGAGAGAACACACACAGTCACAGAGAGAGCATGCACACTTTCTTTATTTAAGAACAGACTTAAGGTGCTATTTGACAAAGTTTATATTTAGGGCTGGTTCAGGGCTCAGTGTCCCTTGTTATGCTGCTATAGGTCAAGACTGCTGGGGCAACTCATTACTCATAATGGTAACAGAGGCACTGAGACTTTTCTGTTTCCCAAATCCTTTCTTTCTCTCTCCCCCATTTCCCTTTCACCACCCCCTTTTCCCCACTTCCCCACTCCTATCTAACCCTCCTCCCTGTCTGAATTCTGGTGTCACCCAACCTGCATTGCCAGCCATCTGGAATCTGGAGAACTGCTTGACCTCCTGACACTAGACGACCACCTACCCCCAGTTCCATAATCTACTGAACCGCCTCCTCATTCTCTCCAGCACCAATGTTTCTCAGGCTGACATCTACCCCTGGACAGACATGCACTAATACCATTGCTGGACTCTTAACAGCCTTACATGCATTCTGGGACCTTTTATTAGCCTTCAAAAGCTGACCTATTCACTGCTTCTCATATGCTCATTGACTGTGCATGCAACACCTATTGCTGGTCTGTCTGTCCCACGGAGGGGGATCCCTATTTCTGTGGTCCTCCCGGAGGTTTCTGACTCTTTTTCCCCTGTTATAAGGGTTTTTGGGCAGTTTTTCCTCACTCTGATAAAGGTTTTAAGACAGAGGGCGGTAGCAATATGCGGACTGTAAAGTCTGTCGAGGCAATTGGAAATTTTGGTGTAAAGTTGAATTGAACTGCAAACTCCACGAAGACCGAGCCTAGGCCAAGAATCGAACATTTGGACTACACAGCTGGAGACAAACAAAGTGAGAGTGCAGTCTATAAATATTTATGGGGTGTAGTTTTGACTTCTCTATCTGCTAGGCACTATGTTCAGTCAAAGACGCCTCCTTACCATATCTGCAAGATCACAAGAGGTGTCCGTGTAAGACAGGTCCCATGCTGCTGACTGGTGATGGTGTGGTGATTGGCCTCAGGCAAGGGATTCTTTCCCACAGAAGTATGGAGATGACGCAAATGATATTCAGCATACCGCCCAAGTTCAAAAACAGTCTTTGTGCTGAAAAGATCCAATTTGAGTTTGAAATTCCTTGTCAAATGTGAAAGCGCAAAAAGTACAGACACTGTCGAGTAGAATACTACTGCTACAGAGAGTCAAAACAATTGCTTGATCTTGGGACTGGTAATCAGGGCAGCCTTTCTATCACATGATGGTACAAAGTGCACATATCTTGCTCTGCATAAATATTTTGACACAAGCTAATCACAATGAATTTGATATGACTTTTAAAGTCATATCAAAATTAATATTCCAACCCATCAAATGCCAAGAGTGTACCTCCCAAGTAAATCCTGTGTTTTGTATTTGATAATAATAAATAATGCGAAATGGAAGTATAAGGTAGGAAACATCACACTCAGGATAAGATCACGATATCAAAAGTAATGAAAACAAGTAAATAACAAAATAATACGGAAACTAAAAACTCATCACTATTAAACTCTGATCTCACGTCAAGCAACAATGTCAAGGTCCCATGTGGACCATCGCCTTTCAGTTATTATTTGCATTCTTTTGGAGTCTGGGTTTTCTTTCATGTCACGTGTTTCCTGTATGTCATGTGTGCTTGAGGGATGGGACCATTAATCTATGTGAGCATGATGTTGACACCTATATCCTGACAAAGATCTATGTGATCGTATGTTATAGAAGCCTAATAAACATTCAAGGAGCTATGACAGGTGTGTGGACTCTTTTTTTTTAATGTTTGCCAGTATCAGGAGATGTTGCTCTTGCCTCATTGAAAGTAGTTTGAGTTTTATTCTTTATTCCACTAAGAGAGCATACTCTCCAAAACAAGACACCTTTGCCCTCCTGAGGAGGATGAGAGAGAAGAGTACGGGTAAATGGAGGAAGAGGATGACACAGTGGCAAATCCTGATGCAATCCACTGACCAGGAAGAATCCTCGGATGACGAAGAAGACCTGGCTGAGGTGGAAAATAATTTCCTCTCCAAATGTGGGACTTTGCTGTGGTCTTCTATCCCTTCCCAATGACAAACACCAAATTTCGGGAGCCGAAAAAGAAACGATCCCCTCCGGGTCCCACAAGATATACGGTACATGCTCAAGGGATCCAGTTGGCTTTTCAATTGATTCTATCAGAAAGAATTATAAGGTTAGTGCTGGACATGAGCGACATATCTGAATGGGTACCTGGGCCTGTTGATTGTGTGTACAGCTCCAGAGTCTGAACAGTTTGTGGCATGCTGAGCATGGGAGGCCAATTGTTCGTGCCAACGTGCCAATAAAGACATTTCAACAATGTCTAGAGTCCTATGTTTTGATGATTGTGATACCTCTCTTTCTCTCTCTCTCTCTCTCTCTCCCACACACACACACAGTTCCTTTTTGGTTCTGTTCTGAGTGGTTTTGAAGTTTGAAGATTTTTTTGTAAATATTTTTTGTAAACTTAGTTTGAATTTGAAACTGGAACTTTGCTTTGTACCTCGTGCTTTTATCAGTCCAAAAAATTGGGTCAATATGACCCACGAGTATCAGCGGTGGTAGTATTTACTGTCATTGAAAAACTTAACTGTATACACAGGACCTTCTTCAGTTGGGGCATTGATCACTCTATGCACCTTACTCTGTCGGAAATCTTGCAACAGTCCCATCTGGCTCTCTACTCTGACTCGCTATGCTCCTTCGAGTATTCACTTTATGTTCTCCTAAAACCATTTCTGAGCATTACTTTTTAATTTTTACCAGAGTTCTGTAACCTTGCTCCTACAGAATTGTTCAGGTTTGAACCGCACGTTGGTTCAACTAAGCCTTTGATTTCTTTCTTCATAATCAAATTGTGCCTCTTAAGCTTAATGCCTAGAGTTAAACTGAATTTTTACACTTTGATGTTTTTGAAGACTACAACCAGCATGCTGGTTTTGTTGTAAAAACAAAAAAAAGAAGCAAACTAGGATTTGCTACCAGTTTCTGATTCCAAGGAGAATCATGGGAAGGGGTGGTTTCAGATCACTCATGACTATGTATGCATTTTTTAAGTTAATGTCTGTCACACTCTGTCCAGGTGTGAGAGGGAGATGGCCTCGCGGAATACTCAGGCTACGACTGTGTGTCCTCAGGATGATTTTATTACTCAAAAATAAAAATATCAGAGGGAAAAAAAAGGGATCAGTCCAACAGTGAGGACAAAAGAAAGGAAAAACTAAACTTATACAGGTTTTATATATATTTCTTAATGTCACCCACACAACTGCTCTGCTTCAGGCTGGGGCAGAACTCCTTTTAAACAGCTCAGCCCCTCCCACTGGACCATACCAAAATTAATTGAACTCAAATTAACCACACAGGTCATTTCACAAAATAAACAGAAACTTCCTCTGTGTGTGTATATATATATTGCACATTTACATTTGCAGGTGTTTGCAAAGCTTTGATTGCAGGCACTATAAAGGACAGGCTGACGCTACAATCGGGTCCTTTACCACCTGCATGGCACCAGGAAGCACTGAGGTGAGAAACCGACAACCAGAGAAACACAATTTGACAATTTTACTTCATACTTTCCACGCAATAAATTTGCTACACCCAGTGTTTGTGTCCATATATTCCTACACTGCAGCACAGGAACAGCTTTTACTGTAGCCCAGAGTGTGCACCCCCCAAACTATCAGCCTGTTCCTGGACAAAGCATGGTATGTGGACTGGGTGCATGACATATGGATTGATGGACAATATGCTGCAAAAACTAGTGGCATAAATTGCCACAATGTGCAATCACACCTCAAGTGACAAGTTAGAGGAGGAGATATTAGTTAATTTACGACTGGCGGGCTCAGTGACTACCAGCACCCAGGAGACACATCTGTGGTTTGGCTAGCAATTAATCTTTTTAGTTAACATTCACCAAACACCATGACCCAATGTATGGACTCTTATAAATTACTGGCAAATAATAATAATAATAATAATAATAATAATAATAATAATGTAAGACGTGGTACCATAGTATAACTAAGTAAACATCACTACTTGTCTAATGATAAAAATCAGGAACAATTCTTAAATGTCATCTTCACCTGTCAACAGTTGACTTTTTTGTTGTTGTTGTTGTTGTTGTTGTTGTCTCTACCATGGCACTACAAGACTTTCACAAAACAGCTAAGCTATTTAAACAAAACACATGCTAGATTAGAGAACAGACTCTAGTATGGAAAAAGATTACTATTTTTTCTGAAAGTGGCAACAGTTAGAAATTAGTGGGAAGTGCACATCTGCGACCAACACAATAGTACGGTCTCTCGCAACGCTCTGGTGTGACTTTGGTTCACTCTTCTTCCACTACAGTCTCCTGTGACTGTAGTGGGTTTCTTGGCCATAACTTTGCTGCCAAGGATTTTCCAGAGGTTCACTATAGATCAGGACTCTGGGCAGACCATGTCATTACTCCAATGTTTTCAGCTTCAAGGAACTGTGTAGCGGACACCCTGCTTGGTATCATTCCTCCACATTCCTTTCTCACCACTTTTGAATCAGCCCATTGGAGGTCACACCAGCATGACCCCTGCTGAGTTCTCCTTAACACAGGACCTCCTTACCAAGATGGTACCAAGAGCCATCTTGAGCCTGGGCCTCCTTCCTCTAGTTTTACTCTCTGGGCCTCAAACCATAAAGATGTCACTGCTGTCATAAGACAAACACCTCGCAGGGAGAAGAATCCTCCTCCCTTCCACAGTTTATCTCAGCAAATGTCAAACCCCCACTCTCTCCTTTGGGGGGCAAACTGAACTCCAGACTCTTTCATCCATTCATGAGCAGGACTGAGACTCTAATACTCCTTTGTTTCATTTGTAACCTAAAAAATGTATCAAACATATGATCTCATGGTAATGTTATATACTCACATTTAAGAACATTACTTGCCTATTACCAGTTTACTTGAGGTTGATATTAGATCCATGGACGTTTTGATGTTTGCAGATCAACAATTTTCCCTTTTCTGATGACGTACGCTGATGGCTTACGACAGACTTCACCAGTGTGAAATGTGTAATGCTAACACATCTTTTATCAATGTTCGTTCTTCTAGAATGATCATTCTAGTATCATTGAACCATTTAACGTGTAGTCTTCTTACAGATCCTGATTCTTTCTTATCGTTAAATAAGTAATGATGTTTGGTTAGTTATACTAGGATAACTAGTCTTTAACCTCATGATACATTCTGCCATGTTTACAAGAGTTCACACATTGGGTCATGGTGTTTGGAGAACGTTAACAAAAGATTAATCGTTGGCTCCAAACCACAGATGTGTGTCTCCTGGGGGCTGGTACAGGCACAGAGCCCGCCAGTCGTAAATTGCAACTAGTATCTCCTCCTCTAACTTGTTACTTGAGGTGTGATTGGACATTAACTTGACCAATTCATGCATAGATGAGTTATCCGAAACCACGTCTTACCATGATTAAAAGGGAACCACACCCTTTGTCCTATGAGCACTTTTCACTTTTTATTCACTGGAGCATTCCCAAGAGCAAATTTTTATCCAAGAGCATATTTTCCAAGAGCATTTTTCTTTGAGCACTCCTTTTCCTTTTACCAGAGTTCTGTACCCGCTCCAACAGAATTATCCAAGTTTGTGCCGCACGTTCATTCAGCTTTGCCTACGTTTTCTTTCCTCATAATCAAGTTGTGCATCTTAAGTTTGAGTATTTCTGCCTAGAGTTAAACAAAAGTTTTTACATGTTTTAATTTGATGTTTTTACATTTATTTTGGAGATTGCAACTAGCAAACCACTTCGTTGTACCAAATCCTATTTTTCTCCTTTTTATTCTCACGAGTTTTAGATGATCCCGAACACCTAGCCAACATTTCAATCCTCTCCACAAACTAAGAATCATTTTTGTCAGGTCGTTACCAGAACTTTTGACCCAAACTCTGAGCCACCTGCAGTCCAAACTGCATCTGAAGCCTCCAGAGCCATCAGACAATCACCAGCAGAGGAACCGCTGGCGCTGGCAAGTCGCTGATCAGGAAGCACTCTCGGCAGGACCAAACATCTGGAGAACACAACGCTGTTCAAGGACAACCTGCTTTGGAGACGTCACATGCAGAATCCAGCACCACTGGGTCCCAGCCTCAGCTCCTGAAGTCAAGTAGGCTGTGTTTTGCTGTGTGACATGGAGCATTGTCCCACATGAACACTGTAGACTGATTTGAAACTTCTGATCTGACATTTGCATTCACTCTACTGTGTAGCTGTAAGTGGCCCAACTCCTGCTGCAGAAAACATGCCCCAAACCATGACACTTCATCTATCACAGACTTTGGGTTTAGTCTCTCCCCAGTTTGTCGCCGAACATAAAATTTCCCATTGGACCCAGATAATTTAAACTTACTTTGATCACTGAAGTGAACTTCTCCTCTGTCCATACATGTTCCTCAGCGAAGCTTCATCTAGCCTTTTGATTCTTTCTACTAATGGTTTGGTCACTGCAGAGTGGCCTTTCACTTCATATGCTCTTAAACATCGAGATAATGTATGACGAGACAGATCCTAACCCTGCTCAGCACTAAAATGACACGCAATTCCAGCAGCAGTGTGGGAACAAACCTGTCCTCTTGTATTAGTCTTCTGTGGACGGCCATGCTTATTGATAAGATAAATCTTTGTCTCACAGTGGAGAAATTAGCAGTTTACAGCAGCAACAGTAGTAGCACACAGCAGAACATAGTAATATAAAAAACATTTTTAAAAGAATCAAATTGAAGTACTGCTGACAATTTGAGAGAAAAAAAATAAATACATTCGTTACAACTACTTCCCGTTCCCCGGGTATTTGTCTCTACGATCCAGTGGGTCCACATCCCCATTCTAGTGGTGACCACGTCGGTCCCTCACAAGTACGAAAAAATTGAAACATTTACAAATCTAACCTAAAAAAACAGTCTCAACGAGATCCTTATCAGTCCTTCTAAACGATAACGAAAATTGGTCTCAATGAGATACTCTACAGCAGTTCCACAGGAGCGACAAACGCTGACATTACCAGCAGGGGAACACAGGAGGTCGGGACAGGTAGAGTCAGGGCCAGAGAACAGAACTGCAGCTCCTGCAAGCAGAAGAGACATTCTGGCAACAAGATTAGGAACCAGGGGAGATTTATTTAAAACCTCTGTGAGGGACAGGTGTGGGTGATTGAGATTGATTGGGCTGGGAGTGGCGAGAGATGGTGTGTTCAGGGGCAGTGGGAAAAAGCAGTGACGGCTAGCAAACCATGACACAACGTGGCAGAGACAGATTCAGTGATGTTTGTTGTAAAGTCTGACAGCAGTTGGCAGGAACGAACGACGGTACCTCTCCTTCATACAGCGCAGGTGTAACAGTCTCTGGCTGAAGGAGCTGCCCGATGATGTCAGTGTGCCCTGGAGGAGGTGGGAGGGTCTGTCCAACATAGCTGTTGGCTTGGCCAGGGTCCGCTTGTTGCCCACCTCCTCTCAACTGGCTGCTTTTTGGGGACTTGAATGAGCTTGTGATATCGGAAAGATTCAATATTTTTATATTCTTATTCTTATATATTCAGACCACAGATGGAACGACCAACTTGTCTTGAAATGACCAATAAGGTCATTTCCCTTTGGCCTTCATCTGGACAACCTGCTGGAGGCTTTCAGTTACTGCTCACCATAGTAACAGCCCACCATCTTGTAGAGTCAGTGAAACTGGAAGTTAGGCAGTGAGTTAAATAGAGGTTGACAGAGGACAAGGAAATCAGCACCAGGGGCCAGATAAACACCAATGACTGGGAGGTATTTCAAAGTGTTTTCTAATTTTGATCAGTGTGTTTTCTGCATAATGTTTTTTTGTTTGTTTGTTTGTTTAAATTCCTTAGCTATTTTGTGAAAGAGTGTTTTAGTAGCATGATACAGACACAACAAAAAATCCTTCAACTGTTGAGAGGTGAAGATAACATTTCAGAAATGTTAATATAATTCTCTATCCTCGCCGTGCCTCTTTTCATGTGAGTTGCCATGTTCGTCATGCTGCTACATGCTTTACGGGTTAATCAGTGAATAGATGTTTATTGATTAACCCCGATTTATAGCAACGCGGTGAATCGTGAATGTCCTGACAATATTTCCATCTTCCTTTTTAACAAATCAAGTGTCTTCAAACTTTAGACTCATGTGTCTTTGTACGTTCTCTTAATATCTCCTCTTCACCTGTTGTCTTCTTTTGTCCATTTTGTGCTGCTTACTTACTGCGGCTGCACCAGACCTTCAAAACTGCCCCTGGGTCCCAATCTGTGTTCTCAATACGGCCATTAAATTATTGATTATGGACTGAAGGCTTGAATTTCCTCTTTTTGTCTCCTTGCTTTGCTTCAGCTCTGCTACCCCAGTGTCCCTTCTGAACTCCCATGGGACCACAGGCCTGGCTCCAGGCAGAAGTGCTGAGAGACTGATGATTATGACAGATGATCATGTGTGTACATAAACACAATACGATGCCTTTGTGTTCAGCCCCACTGCACCACCACAAAAACTAATGAAAAAAGGAGTCTGAAAATCAGAAGACACATGTGTAGGCCATAGTAAACAGAATCCTCAGCAGTCCAAATGGAAAAAAGATCACAAAAAGACTGGGCAAAGTAGCTTACAAACTGTATGCAGACATACGTAACGAAGGGCAGCATGTGGTGCCGTGGTTATCACTGTTTCCTCATAGCAAGAAGGTCCCTGGTTCACTTCCTGGCCTGAAATCTTTCTATGTGGAGTTTGCCTGCTCTCCTGTGCTTGCATGGGTTCTCTCCGGGTGCTCCGGCTTCCTCCCACCTCCAAAAGCATGCTGAGGTTAATTGGTCACTCTCCATTGTCGTTGTGTGTGAGTGTGTTCGTGAGTGGTTGTTTGTCCTTCATGTGGCCCTGCGATGAGCTGGCGACTTGCTCAGGGTGTGCCCCGCCTTTGGCCCAGTGTGTTTCAGTGTCACATGCACAGGGTCCAGCTGCCGTTCCAGCATCGAGGTCAAAGGTTAGATCTGACCCATATGTATACATTAAAAATGTGTGTACTTGCCACATTCATCCATCCAACTTAAATCAGCATACCATTTACTCAGTATTTCATTAACATCATCTCTTAAATTGACAGCAGATAACAACAATGAGGTGTGTTTTATTATGTCCGCCAACAAGGTTACAGTTGTTATTTTTATTTTAATTATTAGCCCCCCAGGAATTACTTAATTATGGAACATTTCCATAAAATTCCTCCTAAGATTTCGAGTGTTGATAAAACTCACTAAAAACTATAATCAAATATTCACCAGTGCTTTTTCAGTAGCTTTTGGTACATTTTGTGATATAAAAACACATTTTAGGCTTGCTGTATATCAAATACAGAGAAAAATGTGAATTGTAAATTCTTCCTTTCAAAACACACCTAATTAACCAATCAGCTTCCACACCACACATGTGCAGTCAACCGGCATCCTACCAACATCTGACCATTCAATCAGCATAAAAGGACTTCAAGGAACAGGGAACTTAAAGACATTATTGAGAGGGACTATTTTTACTCACCATGCCAGCTACAGAGGAAATCAGAAAATCTTGAGCTACAAAAGAAGATAGTGGAGGGTCATTATGGTGGGAAGGCTACACCGACAATTCCCAGTGTTTTACAGTGTCTAGAGCCGCTGTAGGTTGCATCACTGTCAAGGTGACAAATTTTGTAAGAAACTAACAAAAAGTGCAAGATTTCAAAAACTCTGGAAAGGAAAATTGTCAGATGTCAGCAAGAATGTTGATGTTTCAAGGGCCCTCCATCGTGGTGGGTTTTATGGCTAGAGGTGAATAATTTGTCATTTTTTCCCCTTTTTGTTTAAACTCATTGCATCAATAAAATATGTTAATCAAACTTGTAAACTTTTTTTTTCTAAAATAACACATGTTACTGTCATGGCCATTTCCATGGCGAAATCAAGAGTTTTGTAAAAATTTCACAAGGGGGCTAATAATTTTGTTCAGAACTGTTGAATTAGAAATAGAGTACAGGTACGAATTAACAAATGTCTATGCGAGTGCTGGCAAAGAATCATATGACTTTGGTGCTCCAGACACCCTGTGACATCTGTTCCAAGGGTGGATAAGTGTGGTTGAAATAATTTGATCATGAATCCACTGCAATATTGATATTCATCATATTCGTCCTTTGTCTGTGTACTATACACACATCATGTATACTCTGGTGTCTTCAAGACAAATCATCGGCTTATCACTCAGAACGCATGTCATGGAGATACATTCTCCCAGGACTCCGATCTGTATTCCTCTTTGATCCTGTGTTTGCCTGAATTAATGAGGCAATGTTAACATTGTTGTCTCACAGCAGGCAGGCTCTGAGCTCAGCTTGCATTTTTCTGTCATGGGTTTTCAAGGTCTCTCTGTGCCTGCGCTGGTACCCTCACACCTCTGTCATTGCCTGGTAACTTGTCCACAATGCAACCCATCTCACCTTAGCCCCTCGTGACCCTCCTCGGTACAGTGGTACAGAAAGTGGCTATGGTTATGGATGGATACCAAACACGTCCTGAACCCTATCCCTGTCTTTTTACGCACATCATGTGTTACATGAGTATGAGGGGAGGAATAAAGAGCAGTTGCTGTATTGCTTTCACCGGTAAATGCAGTATCCAGCAGTCTGTAAACATCACATTATCTTTTTGTGGCAGAACTCTCCATACTGTGTGTGTGTTTGTGTCTGTGTGTGTGAGAGAGAGAGCTTTACAACAGATGATTGTATTGTGTGACCTATACAGTGGGGAGAACAAGTATTTGAGACACTGCCGATTTTGCAGGTTTTCCCACTTGAAAAGCATGTAGAAGTCTGTAATTTTTATCATAGGTACCCTTCAAC
>JBBMJM010035561.1:3128-18334 GCA_037832705.1 Centriscus cristatus
TGCCTCCTCCCTCGTACACAATGAGGCCTTGTGTTGACTCAAACAGAGTGAGCTCACACCTCTTTTTTTCTTTTTTTGGACAGACAGACATGTTTAACATTTTTTATAGGGGCATCATTGTTGCCAGAACCCACTGGCAACAACTTGCAGGCACAAGTTGGTGCCAACTTCCTTCCTTCCTTCCTTCCTTCCTTCCTTCCTTCCTTCCTTCCTTCCTTCATTCCTTATGGTGCAATATAGATATACTGTATGTCCTGGAACATACAGTATATCTATATATATTGAATGTGTCACAGCAGTTCTAATGTCGCACGACATAGATTAAAAAAAACAAAACAATGGAGAGTAAGTGACCATACAGCGTCACCCTGAAGCTAATGCTAAGTTTAGCATTTCTGTCATCTGTCTTTCTTCCGATAGTGGTAAGAGACTGCTTTGTAATTTGGAATATGAAGTGCTGCTTTACTACAAATTGTGCCTTTAAGACACCAGAAGTCCCTTAAAGACACATTATCCGATGTTCTGTTTAAATCGTCCTCTATAAACGCTCAAGGTGGTTAAGAACTTCCAGTACACTGGTGATTTCCCAGCGCTAATAACCCCCCTCTATCATTTCCATCCCTGCATGCAGCGTAAAGCTGCCCTCGGTCCCCAGGCCCCAGGTTTCATTACTCAGAACACCACGAGCAAATAACAGATGCTTTAGAATGCTGCAGCCGTTTACTAATAGACAGCGAGCGCAGGCGGGCTTGTTTGCTCTGCAGGATGCGACCGAACCGCTGGCAGGCAGCTATTTGCCTCCTGAACAACACACATGCTCCCCAGAAACCTACATGTAAGACGTCGACATCCCTTCTCCTGAAATAAAACTCATGCTGTTCAGTTAGAAGCCACTCTGAGCCCAGACGAGGAAATGAATCCGTTGTTAAGAGTTCATCAGTTCAAGTTTTCTAATCTGGGTTGAAGTGCTCAGATGCTTGGATGTACAAATGAGTGGGTAAAGACAGGTTTAGAGAAGAAGAAGAAGGTGGAGAAGAAAGGAGTTGATTACGGTGGAGAGAAGACAGTGGGTGGACAGAACGATCCTCCGGACGTTTTTCTGTGTTTTGGAGTTTTGCTTCCTGTAATTGCTGCTGTAGCGCCTGCGGTTTGGAAGAGTGCAGAGGAGTAGGCCTGGGTTATGTAGCCCGCGGCAACGCTAACACAGCATCACAAGAAGCCCTTCGCTCCACGTGTCATGTTTTGTGTTTTCTTCTGGGGTTTTTTGTTCTTTTTTTCGAGGTCCAGGTGTTTGGACTTTCTTTGTCTGAATGCCCCTTTGAGTCCCTCGAGCTTTTGATGACTCTGCTGACTAACTTTGTTGGAGAATTTTACTTTCAACTGGCAACTGCGAGGGTTAAAAGTCTCTTACTTCACTCCAGGCAACAATCTGACTGGCTCAGACTTTGGTGTTCACACCAGATATGTTTGTTGGGATTTGTTTTTCTGTCCTTTAAGAAGACTTTGTTTATCGTGTCTTATGGTTCTTTTTTATATCTGTGACCACACTTTAGAACCAGTTTGGTTACCGGGATGGAGGTCCAATCCCGGCCGAAGCCAACATGGTAGGAGCCCAAGCTTGTGCAAACCAGGAAGCTGCTGGGGTTCAGGCTTCAGCCCGAGAGGAGCAGCGCTGTAACGGGAGTCTGCATAAGAAGAACACGAGCCAAGCTGGTAGTGAGGACAGCGGGGGCCAGAGGTACAGTGCTGACCCCACCATCTTCCTCGGGGAGAGGGTTTCCAGAGGGGACACCGATGAGGATGGATACATAACCCCCATGAAGGACAAGAGCTCAGGTACTGAAACCCAAAACAGCCACATTACTCAGGCTTCACAACAGTTGTCCTGAAAGTATCAGTAAATGTTTAACTTCCAAATTAATTATTAAATTCAATAAAACCAGAAGCGTGGAGTGTAGTTCCTCGGTTTGACTCTGAACCATCCAACACAACCACACTTCCCAGTTAGCATCTTACATGGGGACATGAGGAGGCAGCGGACCAAACCATGGAACGTTGAACTGCCGAACTCCCCCTGTTGTGTCAATTTATCTGCTCATTTCGTTACAGTCCATTGATTAAAATCTCAATGGTGGTGGTGTGTGTGTGTGTGTGTGTGTGTGTGTGTGTGTGTGTGTGTGTGTCAGTCAGTAGCTTCAGTCATGTTTCACCTTTCATCATCATTCAGTCCATCATTGTGGCAAGAGCATGTTTGATTTTCAAGCTGCTCAAATTATAGAAAAAGCCTCAAGCAGAAATACATGTCAAGGAGCAGAAGAGTCGGCAAAATCAATAAGTTTCACGCCCCACTGTAATAGCGCTTGGCAGCAGCAAAGAGGGGTCATTTGTTGGCATTTTCACCCCTGGCAGATGGAGTTTCCAGTGCCAAAAAACTGCTGGCAAGTTGCCCGTCTGGTCCTGAGTGTCTCCCATTATCACCATTACCATCTCTGTCTCCATCTCCTTCGCTCATTAGCGAGTGACCTCTTTCTCTTTCTCCTTCTTTCCATTTCTATTGCTTTTATTTTCCATTCTGTCTTCTGTGGGTTTGATTGGGCGATTGGGCGTTTACTCTCCTCTAAACTGGTTCTCTTTCTCGTACTTTCCTCCCCTCCCTCTCCTTTTCCTGATCTGTGATGCAGAATACCTGAATCCGATTGAGGAGAACCCGTTTGTCTCACGACGTAAAAACGGTGAGATCCATGCCTTGGACAATCCAGGCTACCACAGCACGCCCAACAGCCAGGCCAAAGGAGAGGATGAGTACATCAATGAGCCCCTGTACCTCAACACCTTCCACAACCCCGCTGAGTTGGGCCTGGAGACCCTGAGGAGAAATGGTCTGCCCCTTCCCAACCAGCACCCTGCAGTCATCTCTGCCACCACCTCAGGATCCCACTTCCCACTCACCATTCAGACCAGTCTGCCCCACTACACCCTGTCTTCAGCCCAGCCTTCTCCATCTGGCATGACGTGCCACCATGGTCCACCAACCCACGTCCTCCATTCTCACCACACCATCAAACCCGCAGGGCAACCTGTCAATGCAGGTGGTGCCTCCAGCAGCCAGAGCCAAACCGGTAGTATCGGCCAAGTCCCGGTGTGCCAATCAGGTGTCCTGTTCACTTCGGCCCCCATCGCGCACGACAGCCTGCCAGCCTACACTCATACAACCATCCATCCCACCAGCTTGCTGAAGCATGGAGGGCAGACATCAGGTAAAGCCGCTGGGAAGAAGCTCAAGGTCACCTTTGACAATCCCGAGTACTGGCAGCACAGCTTGCCTCCCAAATCGTCCGATGGTGCCCAGGGAGGATCCTCCAACGCTAAGGTCTTCTACAAGCAGAACGGACACATACGGCCAGCTGTAGCTGAGAACCCCGAATACATGTCTGAGTTCTCCCTCAAACCCAGCACAGTCTTGCCCCCTCCACCCTACCGGCAGCGGAATACTGTCGTCTAGATCGTTCCTGACATCTCCAGTTTCTCTGTCACGCAGAGGACAGCGGCCACAACCCCCGACTCGCGTAACGTGCCATCTGCTGTCGACTCATGAGGAGGTGGACAGAATGGAACAAACCTACACGCCCTGACCACAACCAGTTCAGTTCCTTTATGTATATAGAGACCGCGCTCCATGTTCCAATGAATGTCAGGATGAATATATATGGTACAAAGGACTTACGAAAGAACCAGTAACCTAAAAGGGCAAACGGACCTGTCGGTAGCTGCCTGAACGTTGACGTGAGATATGGAGTTGAGCAGACCTCCACTTATGAGAATGATGGAGCACCGCAAGCTAATCAGCCCCATTCAATTGTTTAACATACGCCGTTTGTTGTCATTAATTTGCCTCACATGTGACTTTCATCTGTACTGTAATCGTGGCCATGGCTGCTCTTCATTCATTGTTCGGGACTCGAAAAACACACAGCAGATTACAGACAGGCAACTGTCGCTCTGTTTTATAAACCCAGAACCAATCATTTTCTTACATACATGAAATAGAACGGAGTTGCCATTAGAAACGGAGAAGGTCAGGAAGCTGTTGAGGGGTGAGCTGGAAGTCCAACTGGTGATCATGGAAATGGATGGATGAGGGAGAAGGGAGAGCTCACACAAGCCATCTACGGAGGATTTCAACAAGTCAAGTTGGTTTTGTGACTGACTGCTCATCGACTCTGTAGGCTCAGTAGGCCAGAGGCTTTTCAGTAGATAGGAGGTGGTTGATGACGATCAGCAGCACACCACTTGCTCCAATCAGTGGTACGACCTACTGTACATGGCAATCTAGCAGCACAAAGCCCCCGGGCGACTTTCACACTGGTGATTCAAGAGATTTGCTCTCAATTCATTGGGACATTTTGGGAGGTTAGACTATTTTTTTGTAGAACTATAACCATACAACCTCTGACCAGCAGCAGATGTGACTCTGGTGGACGCGGATACATAGAGAACGGATGGATGCACTGCATCTGTTTTGTCATATAGTCAGTTATTTAGGACTCGTGCGCGGAAATCTGTTCATCAGCAGTAAAGACTAGAGTCAATCCATAGCTTCCAGGTTGTCTGTAGATTAGTGATTTAGTAGTTTTTGTAATGTTTCAGCTGTTTGTTGCCAAGAAATCCAATATATTATGCTGTTATGTCATCTCTGTGTTAAACTGTCTCCCTGATTATAGTTCCTCAAACATTTTGACATAATTTAGAATTTAAATCAGCCCATCAGAAGATGAAATCTCCCTTTGATAAAATGACTCTTCTTAAATCTTCTCTGAATGCATCCAAACATAGTATTTTTATTGTTTATTGTTATTTTAAATACCACCTACTACAAACTAGTCCAGAGTCCATGAATAAATAATGAATTCTGGTGTCAGTGTTTGGGGCCTGGGGGCTTTGGGTTTCTGGCCTGTGAAGGATGTATTTACTCTCAATCAAATTTTCAGGGAACACGGAGAGAATTGACACTTTGATCAATGAGTGTGAAAACAGCCGTAGTGTCCGACTCTGCACATACATCATTCTGCGCAGTGAAGTGCAAACATTCGACTGCAGAAACAAGAAGAAAAGCACTCATGCTCGATGAGGGGTGCTTTAAAAATGGACGAGTTGTCCAAAAAGGGAGCCGAGAGAGTTAAAAAAACAGGTGGTAGTCGGAGCTGCTCGATGAAATCCTGCACATGATGCTCAGAAGCTTTTTCTTTCCTGGTTGGTTGTAACTTGAAATTCGGATATAGCCGTGAAGGATGAACTCCGAACATGTGCCGTATTCATGTGTCCCCAACAGCAGTTGCGCTACTGAGGCTTTTGATACCGATATTTGACAAGAATTCCCACTTAAGGGACAGAAGACTGAGGTGGTTGAGTGACTTTGACGATAGCTAAGGCAGAAAAAAAAGATGCCCCCCACGGCTCAGAGCATCTCATCGTGACTCAGGCTCCAGTCAATAGATACCCTGTGTTCTAGAAGTGATGTCAGGCGCTGTGTGTTCCAAAGAATAAGCTCCAGGGACACATGCTAACTTGCTAAGGCTAAGGCTTCCTTTTCAGTAACAGTCAGATTTCTACTGTTCTTTTTCTTCTGCCAAGCTCGGTTTGTCTGAGAGGTCCTGAACAGGTTCTTTCATTCATTTTCTCCTGGCCGTGGCCGCATCATGTTCTTGTGTTTCTTATTTGTTTAGTGTATTTTAGTGTGTGTGTGTGTGTGTGTGTGTGTGTGTGTCATGTTTACTATCCCCACGGAGCACTTTGATCCAACTCGCGGGTAGTTAGAGAATCTTTCCACCCCTCGTTCCTGAAATATTCAACTTGTTTATTTGCTACATCAAATGAAAGTTCTCCGGCCAAGAGTTCAGGAAGTAAACATGGTATACATGATGGTGGCCGCCTTCCCTCTCTTTGTCTGCCTCCGACAGTATTTATAACGCGGCTTTGATGGCACCATGACGACGTGATGAAGGAGTGTTTTGTAGTCCCTTTTGCCGCTCTAATTCAATGGAAAAGAAGCAGCATTTAATATCAATGTGAAATATTTATAATGCGTTGGAGCCTATTTATACTGCGACTGCCAAATCTGGGTTTCAAGGATGCTCAAAAGAAACACAAGCTGCGGTTTCTCTCTTTCGCCCTGAATCGTTCTGTGGAGCCGAGGCAGAGTCACACTTTTGGATGGAGATGGCTGGATTGGACTGGAGTGTGTGTTCTCCAGAGGCACTCGCTTTAGAAAACATACGTGGAGTTCTTCAAGTCCCATCTGTCTTGTGGCCTTGGTGATTACTTTTTCCGTGAGAGAAATATTCTACGCGCCTCGCCTCGGTGCTGGGCTGCACTGCTCACGTCTCAACCCTGGTGTTTATGACCGATTTCTATTCCAAGTGTCAGTGTTATTTCCTGTGCGTGAACGTGCAGAGCCATGTTGTACCGAAGTGACTCCTTCAACATTTCATCGTCATACAGGCTGAGACTGACGTATGGGACAAGATCACCTTGCATGGTTTCCCAGCGCGTCCTGTCCTCCGTATCCCATCATGAATATTATATCCAAGTTTCTGCTCAGAGAGTGGCCAACAATATTTTTACTGAGCAAATTTCAAAATATTTTTTGTTTGTGTGTGTGTATAATACTTTTATTTCTTCCATATTGTCATTATTCATTAAGGACTGAAAGATCATTGTCATTGTTCAACATGCACAAGATATATGTGGACGATATCTGTGTTTAAATTATCAGAGCAGTATATCTGTACAGAAACCTGCCTCAGAAATGTGGGCGCACACACTTCAACAACAAAATGTGAATAGTATTTTTTTAAAGCACTGAGATGCGGAGACGATGTGGTGAATTTGTAAATACGCAGGCTTTGAATTTATGTTGTTTTTTTTCTCTCTGCGACTGCTGTTTTCCTCTGCGTATATGAAATGTACATAAAAAAGAGTCGTACATAGTTGCTTTACATAAGTGTGACTAAGTTTGCAAAGTGCTTGTTCTCATGTGAGTGGCCTGTTTCCTGGAGCTTTGTGGCTTCCCTCATGTAACGTCTCTTTGCCACCACATTTATTTGTCCCGCTTTTACCTCCTCATGAACGGAGACCAGCGCTGCGCTAACCCGCATAAAGTTTTTGCCAACTTTCCACTGGAAAACTTCTGAGCCAAGTCCAACATTTTCTGATCCGCAGAGCACAAGCTGTTTTCAATAGGTTTCGAATTTGTTTTGCATGTTTTTTTCCCCGAACTGACAGCGAGGAGGCTTCACCACCTCTGTTAGCATTTACTACTCTCCCTTTATCCGACGACCTCTGTGTTCTTTACATGTCCAAAGCTTTATATCATAGAAATACCGTTCCTCATGTTTGTTACATGAATCTGTCAAAAGTATATTTTTAATTTAATATAAATAAAGATTGATTCAGAATAATTGTGTCACGTTCTCATTAAAAATCCAGTAAGGTCTTTGTGCTTCTTTTGAGAGCAACAGTTTGAGCTGTGTCAATTTCCTGTGAGTGCTGGTTTTTCCACGTCTTCTAGCGGCAGTCTGTTTACACTGTTACATGAGGGCAATAAAAGCAGTTCTTCACTGGATCATATCTGTATATGTTACAAGTATAAGCAAATTATCTGGATTATTTGCACATAACCCCAAAACATGGGTAGTTTGCAAATAACCCGTCCTTCCAGGTTGTGTGGGTCAGGGTTAGGATTGTACGACAGCAAGGTATATTAGCTAGCTACCTTACTTTGATAATGCTGATCATGTTAGCTAGCTAGATGTAGTAGCTTCGCACATTACCCGAAAACATGGGTAGGTGGCAAACAACCCTTCCTCCAGCTTGTATGGGTTATGGTTAGGATTAGTGCTAGCAGATTGTTAGCTAACTAGGTAGTTTAGCTATCTACAGTAGCTTGCTTTGATACCGTTGATAACATTAGCTAGCTTGACGTTTTAGCTTTGCACATTACCTGAAAACATGGGTAGTTTGCAAACAACCTGTCCTTCATGGCTGTATGCATACAACCCAGGTAATTTGTGTGTGACCCGTTTTTTTCACATTAGCAGTAACATATACAGATATATAACATATATATATAACGTGTATATAACACTCTCGTGAGCCTGTGAGCTTGACGCACCTTTTATTTTCTGCTGTAAATAGAGCAGAAAATCCTCGGTCCTGCTCCTCCCTCACGTTCACAGCTTTGATACAATTGAACAGATGGTGACTTTAATTATGATGTGGATGCTCTCAGTGTGCTTACTCTGACCCGTCTTCTCCAGATCAACACCGCAGAAGTTGCACCGGAGGCGAGATGCTCAAAAGGACTCGCAGATGAGGACCAGCTGCATGGGAAAAAAGTCTGCAGCGTTGCTCCGTAAGCATGTCTGGGAAAGGCTAACATGTGGATGCCTCATTTTTTGCACTAATTTTTCGCTCCGTGCTGCATTTAATCCACTGTTTACCCAAGTGCTGGTTATGTAAACCAGCAGAGGCAACATTATTTTCTATGCAGCGCCCCTCCACTCCCAGGCTTTCATTCCATTCATAAATAATACAAAACTGTCCAATGGCAGAATATGAGCTTTCAGAAGTCACTGCTATTAATACTAATAAGGCGATGGGGTGCTTTAAGTAAACACTGTTTATGAGGAGAAATCCCTGCTTTCCCTCGCTGAACAAGTTTCCTCCGAGCTGAGACTCAATTAGCGAGCACATCTAGTTCCTGAATAGTTTAGACAGTTGTATGAACTAATTCCAGTTGTGTGTGTGTGTGGGGGGGGGGGTTTATCCAAATCTTTATCAGGTCTCCCTGCTTGTTTGCTGTCAAAGTGTCCCCTGTGCTGCGCAAAAGAGACTTTAATCGACCCGTTCCTGATATTAAACTCCTATAATAGACAGATTATCAAGAAGATTCACACCCAACGCAGACAGCAAAGAAAAGGGCAGGGGGTCCTATATTGTTGAACAATATCTTTTTTTTTCAAGTGCAAGGATTAATCCTGGACGCCCACAGCCATCGCGCTGTGACTGATGGCAGCTTGTCGCTGCTGTGAATGCGTCGTGCGTCACTGTGATGGGTCTTTGTACCTGTGCAACACCTCTGACACCAGAGAGAAGAGGATGTGTCCGAATTTGGGACTTGTGACAGAAGCATTGGTGCATCGTCAATAGCAGTCTCACGTTCTGTATAAATCTGTACGAAGTCGGATCTTCTTTCAGCATTTTTTGCTGATTCATATCACAACAACATAAAACTGTCCGCATATGTGCAATTAAGTTAGGATGGTATCCACCATATTGCTTTCATGATAGAAGGCATTAATCACTGTTATCTCCCGCAGTGGGGCCATATCTCCGCTGTCCCCTGTTACAACAACCAGACGGATGTATTACCTGCAAGACCACAAGTGCAGTCTGGTTAAAAGACCATTTGTTTTAGCAAATACTAATGCCCGGATCACTGTAATTGGACCTTTGAGTCATTAATCTCCCTTTACATTGTGAAATTGCACCAAAAATGCACATAGTGCACCTTTACTTTCTTGCAGGAGGGGCACTAAATTTGTCTAGCAAAGCGTGTGAAACCTTAAATCTCCTCAACAGACAGGCTGTTTGGGTTGTTTTTTGTTTTTGTTTTTTATGATGAGGACATGAGGGGAGAAGACAGCTTCCCGTGAGGCAGCTTTTCCACAAAATGTAGCAATCAGTACAAAAGAAACGGAGAGAGACTGGACTTGAATGGAGGTGAAGGTTGGGAACAACAGCCTGAGGCAGACTGAGGGTGGAGAGCGGCACAAGATCACTTCTGAGCAGAAGCTGCCATTGTCGAAATAAGCTGCCGCAGTATTTCTCAAGAAACTCAGTTAATGTTCAATAACCGTCCAGCTCAGTCGATGTAATAAAAATATGTCGGGCGAGTTTGAGATTAGTAACACATTTGGCACTTTGTTGGCTCCCATTGTTCGCTGAGGATGACGCCAACAGCGGTCTACCGAGAGTCGTGTGCAGCAGAAGATGTTATTAGTCGGTGAAGTGATGATGGCTGTCGTCATGCTGCACACACACACACACACACACTGCAGCCTCACAGGTGAGCTTCTGCAGCTGCCGGAACACGCAGACTTTTCTCTCTTTTTTCCTGCGCGAGATGGAAAAACTCATCACAAGGAGTTGGAGTAAATATCTCTTGGCAAGATCCCTCAGAACCTCAGACCTCAGAACATTTTTTTTTCTATGATTATATATTAAACTGCATCTATATATTTATTCATTAATTTATTAACCAACATGTGAACTGACAGATACATAGATGGAGGGGTGTAATTTCCTCTGGATCGCTGTCTTTCTGGAACACACACACACACACACACACACACACACACACACACACACACACACACAGCCGTAACTCACAAAAGTAGAACATGTGCTCCAGCTGGTGTTCTCTGTTTGATCCCACTGTCCACTAACAGTAGATTTTAAAAATCTCCCAGACAGGATGAAGAAAGGCCCGACACTCCTTTATCACACCACTTTGGCCTAGAAGTGCCTACAGAGTCGTTTGGGGCTCAGCCGTCCACATGTGCATGGAAAGAGTGAGTACAAATGAATCAAAGGGCATCTCTGCAGCCTTTTTCGTGTTTTTTTTTTTTTTGTAAATGAAGTCTGAACCTGGAAAACAGTATTGGCTGAATCCTACCCAGTAAAAACATCCAGAGGGTGTATGGGATCGTTGATTTGTCAAAGAAAATGATGCTGAACTGATAGAAAATCAGCAAACAGGAGCAGGAAGCGTCTTTGAACATCTGGTCTGACAGAGTTAGAACTCCGTTTCATACATCTTAAGAGGTGAAAAGAGGAGCTGCCGGCGACACACAATAGGTACTGATGAGCGTTGATTTCAACCCTGTTCGAGTGATTAAAATAATCTCATAAAACCTAAAAAAAAATCCACAGTGGACACAACTGGCAGGATTTTACTGAGATCTAGTTTCTGCAGAGAACTGTTCCCTTTGCAGTCCTCAGGCGTGTGAGTACATTTCATACGACATTAAACAAGAATCACAGAGCAGAATTGCGCCTCTGATGTGTTCCTGGCGCTCACACATTAACAGAAACTTTGACTCTGGACGCTTTGACGCAGCCGACCGTAGCGAGGGGAGTCGGGCTGCAGCCCAACCTGCGCCGGCTTTCATCCCGGAGTGACGTTCACCTGCAGAGGACGTCCTGTCACGTCCACAAACGGCCCAGTAAGCAATAGTTACTTTAATGTCCCATTTTAATTAACAGAAGCACCTCTGGCTACGAGGAGGCTTCCACGAAGAATCGGGATGAGTCGGATCATTTTCTCTTCACACATAAACGCGCCGTCTCACTCGTGGATGTGTGTGTGTTTGTCCTGCCAGCTCCTGCAGCGACTGAGTGCCTCTAATTGAGTGCGCGGTTCCCTCCGACAGGAGGTCTCAGACGCCGTTGGCATTCAGGCAGAAGAGGGCCCCCATCGGGGATGACAGCTGATCATTCTTCCTGTCTGCACCCTAATTACACAAAAGACGGCGCGAGCTGGATCAACAGAGGAAACGAGAGGCCTTTTTTAAAAAAAAAACAAACAAGTTCCGGTTGCTTCCAATCAAGCCCGCCGTCCTGCTGTTTCGTCCATGCGTAATTGTTGACCCCCACTAACAGGGAGGAAGCGCGTCCAGCCTCGCACCACCTTTCCCAAGCACAATTAAAGACAAGCGACAAGTTGCAGCGTGCGGCTCCACCGATGTCCACAAGCACAGAGCAGCCGTGCAGCACACACACACTCTCCCTTTGATGTATGGAGTCCATCGGACTCTATCGGACAGTTGTGTGATTGCCTCAGGATATTAGCCCGCTCGCTCTCTCCTCGCCCACATGATGAAGTCGTTACGTGTCTCAGGGCTTTTTTTGTCCAATAACAGTCGTCTCGGGCCTCTCACCCTCTCGCCATCCATCCTCAGCTCCCACACAACTGCACAGGTTCAGGTGAGGGTATCTGGTCTGCATCTGCTTTGTTCATTGCTACACGAGGTCGAAACTGACCGTTCTCCGTTCACACAGACATCGGAAGGAGGAAATCTTTGGGTGGTGATGGGACGAAGGAAGGAGGAAGCAGTGACGCTCACCTGTTCCTTCCATCTGTCCGTGTTGGGATCTAGTTCCATGTCATGTAATTCCCAAATACACACAACTGTGCCCTCCTGCTGTGCTGGATTTTAAAAAGCGAGTTGGACGGTGGTTAGTGTTGAGTGAAGAGAAAGTCTGAGACCGTTGAGAACATTTCAACGTGTAGACGTTTAGGTTTCTGCTCTCCGTAGGTGTGCACGTCAACTTTATCCATTTTCAGAGAGGAGATGTGAAACTAGAGATATGAGGCTCCAACTGTTGCACGTGTAAGCTGAAGCGAGCGCACTCCGACGACAGGCGTATGTGGAGTCTGTTTGAGATTCATAGCTGTTTAATGAGCGTCTCATGGGTGGTCGTGTCTCTGACCTCCCTCTCTTATTATCATACATCACAGACGAGGCTGCCGACTGTAGCGTGACAGGAAGGTGACAACTCTTCTCGTCCGTGCACGCATCTGAGTATGTGCGTCCCGTCACTGTGTGTGCACGCGCACAGATGTATGTTTATCTGCGCGGCGGTTGTCAAGTGGTCAATCTCTCATCCGCCTCGACGACATGCAGCCGACGCTAACAGACATTAAGACGGAGTGGAAGGCATCGGGATGCAGCCCCAGCTCTGCAGTTTATCCTGACCCGGACTTGGGCCCTCGCCACTCCGCTGTTTCTAATGAGCTCCCCGGGGAGCAGGCGTCGGCGGCCAGCGTCCCAGTGAGGAGTGTGTGACAGTGTCAATACGCCCGCACATAAACACGGCGGCCACCTCAGCGCACAGACGCAGACGTAGTCGAGAGATGTTGTGAACGATGTCGTGAATGTTTTTATGGCGCCAGAGGGAATCACAGGGACGGTGTAGTGTATCGCAGCCACTTAAAAGAAAGCCAAATTAAAAGAAAAAAAAATTACAAACTAAATAATTACCGTGAAAAAACGAGAAAATACCACAAAAACAGTAAAGAAAAATACCACAAAACGAGTTAAAAAAACAATACAAAACAGGAAAAATTATTACTGCGAAAAACAGAAGGAAATTACTAACTTATTATTCAGCAGAACTCTTTTATCTGTCACATGAATGTAAATACGCTTCCGTGCAGAGGATGACAGAAAATATATGTCAGAAGCACACTCAAACACAAGCACCCAAACTCCTTCAGAGCTGAGATTGATGATGTCGCGTCGGGTTTGTCTGATTATACGTCACACCTGAGTTTGTTGTTAGCGAGTGTAAAGCAGAATTAGGTTCAGGCTGCTTCTGGTTTTATTTTGACGGGGCTCTTCTCCTCCTCGTGCTCATAGTTGAAACTGGAGCTGAAGTTTCATTGTGTCGATCACGGTTCTAAGGTCACGTCCCTTCGTTTCCTTTCATCGGTATCAAAGAGCGCTGATCAGGCATCGTCTGAACTCGACAAGCTCATTAATGTGTCACAATTCATTATCAGAGCCGTGCCCTCACCTTGTCAGGTGGCTAACGAGAATATCAATCATAACACAGGCCCCACCAGCACCACCTCCACCTGCGTCACCAGTCTCAACAACCCCTCTGGCATGTTTCCTTCACATCTCACCACATCTTCCCAAAATACCAGCAGGCCCCAAAAGAACTGTCTAGAACAAATGTCACATGTCAAATGTTCAGTGAATCTCTCACAGAGATGAATGAAGTATCTGTGCATCTAAATGCAACAGGGCGCCGGAGTACACACCCAACATGGCCGACATGTTTCAACCAATCAGAGCAGTAGCAGCGATGTGTGTGAGACACGTTCAACCTCAATCCAATCAGTGAGGACTGTTCTGCAGCAGACGCTTTGTTCGTTGCAAATATCGCCTTTCTTCATGGAAACAAGCGTGTTGGGTATTTACAAGGACAAAATGAATTTACAACGTTTTCAGCCCATCTGTGTCTCCTCAGTGTTTGTATTCAATATTCAAAAAAAGTGCACAGTTCACTATTCAGCTTTATCAATTTAGCTTTTCGTACAACTCTTGTTTTCCTGATGAAACAAAAAAGAATTAAATAAAAAAGTAATTGGGGGAAAAAACAAGGAAAAGAGGAGACGTGATGAGATAAAAACCAATGAGCGTGAAATGTCAATGAAAGTAATGAAAAAATCGAATCTCCATAAATAAACAATATAAAAATTAGAGAAGTAAAATAACACAAAACGTGAGAAATCAGAGAAAAGACCGTGTGTCAGACTTCCTGGTCACTGACATCACTTTTATGTTCTTTCTTTGTTTGTCTGTGTCTTCTCTCAGTGAGAACTGCTGAGTTCTGAAAAGTCAGGGGTGTATTGTTACACCGCTGTCGTCTTTCACGTGGCTTCATGACGTATGAAGACAGATTTACCAGTCTGAACGATCGTAGTTGCTGTAACAGTGTTAATTAGTGTGGATGTTCCAGTTGTTGATGGGACATCGTTCGTCTGAAGAGGCCTGAATTCCTTCTCTCTCTTTCACCTCACATCCTCTGCTGCTGTCGACTCAGTTGGGAGCAGATCTTGCACTCATCTCCTTTGTAAACCGGAGCGAGTTCCACTTCGACAGCTCGATAGACGCAGCCGTCACCTACTTCCAACGTGCCTGTAATTTCATTCTTGTGCATAAATATGTTGGGTGGTTTGCGTGGCAGCAAGATGGGGAAAACAGGCGCTCAGGACGGATCTGACAAGCAATTATGCCTCCGCTTGCCTGGGCGGTGGCTCATGAGGAGTTGAGCTCCGACCGGCCAGAAGCGGGAACCCTCGGGAGACGGAACGGAAAATGGCCAGAAAATGCACAACGCTGTTTTTTGTTGTTGACTGAGCATGTCCACTGCTGGCCGGAGGGAGTTTGTTAGAAAAGTCTGCAGCCACCAGGTTCATAACCTGTTCATCGAATCTCCGATGGTGGGAAAATCAGTGTCAGTAGGCACAGAGACACGTGGTGTTTTCTTCTTTCTGACTGAAGGAGCATATTGTGGCGGCTTTGTTTCTTGTTGGCATTGCCATAGCAACATGTCTATTAAACATATTCTGGGTT
>JBBMJM010035993.1:0-18320 GCA_037832705.1 Centriscus cristatus
GACAGCAGGGCTGAGACTGCAGGGCAGATGGGGTGTGTGTGTGTGTGTGTGTGTGTGTGTGTGTGTGTGTGTGTGTGAAAGAGAACAGACTTGCTGTCTCTGTAGCCAGGAAGTGTTGGGTCACACACACACGGTTTGGGGTTTTGACAAAGATCCCGAGCTCGACAGCTTCAGAGTCTGTCTGAACACGGCGCGATCTTCCGACCGACGACTCGGCTGTGGGACGCTACGTCCCCGCCGGCCGCTGCCGAGCATCGGATCTACCACCGAGTCTGAAGTGTGACACGGCCTGTTCTCAAGTTCTCAAGTAGCAAAAAATAACATTCGAATGTGTGGTTTGGGTTTTTTTGTCCCTCTTAGAAAACACTTTCATTAAGGCTGCGTTACCTAAAACGAGCCCTGTCATAACCCCCCCCCCACACACACACACACACACACACACACACACACACACACACACACGGGAAGTACACGTGGTTACGTAACAGCGCCGCAAAGTGTCTCTCACAAATCACAAGAACACGGACGCAAATAAAAAGTGACGTGACTCAGGATTTCTCGGACTTGCCAGATAGAGAGAGAGAGAGAGAGAGAGAGGGAGAGAGAGAGGTAGACAGAGAAGAGTGAGAGAGAGAGAAAGAGAGAGAGAGAGAGACAGAGAGAGAGAGAGACAGAGGGAGAGACAGAGAGAGAGAGAGAGAAAGAGAGAGAGAGAGAAAGAGGGAGAGAGAGAGAAAGAGGGAGAGAGAGACAGAGAGAGACAGAGAGAGAGAGAGACAGACACAGAGAGAGAGAGAGAGAGAGAGAGAGAGAGAGAGACAGAGAGAGAGAGACAGACACACAGAGAGAGAGAGAGACAGAGAGAGAGAGACAGAGAGACAGAGAGAGACATAGAGACAGGGAGAGAGAGAGAGAGAGAGAGACACTGACTTACGTTCTCGGTATCTCCCTGAACGAAGGCCGTTCAAGATGGACGACAGTGGGTGGATGTAGCCTTGTAGCTCCATGCACTGAAAACGAGAGCAGGTGGGAGTTCAGTTCCTCTGTGTCCTGTACGACTCCCGTCAACTTTTCACCGTGTTGATGATTATTTGGAGAAGCTGCGCTCACCTTCCTGGTGAACAGTAGATCTTTCTCGGACACGAGCGGCCGTTCCTTCTGCTCCGCGTCCGTCAGGCTGCAGTGTCTCTTCAGTGTGTGTCTGCCGGTCGTTTGTCCTCCTGTTTTACACCGGTCGTCCCTGCCCAGTGTCCCGCCGCAGCTCGAGGGAGCTGCCCCCCGGCTCGAGGCATCTCTGACCTCGCTCCGGTCACGCTCGCCCTCTCTCACCTCCCGGCGCGGCAGACCCAGGCGTGTCGGCGGGGCGTCGGGAGACGGAGGAGGCTCGGCGCGGCCGTGCGTCCCGGAGCAGTCAGACTCGCGCTCGCTGTCGTAGTCCTCATTATCGCTCGCCAGCCAGTCGATGGAGTTGTCCGAATCCGTCGCAGACATCCTTGGCTGCAGGCTCTAATTAGCACAGATCATCACCGACCTGACGGACGAGAAGTCGCACGTTAGTCACACAGTGAAGAAGAATGTAAAAAAACAAAAAACAAAACCCAAAACGGCCGCACGTGAAGCCATGTGACTGTAAACATGAACACAGTAGCCAAAACACCCGACCTCCAACGTCCTTGAGGAGTTCAGTGAGATAAACGAGAGAGAAGAAGAAGGGGGGGGAAAAAACCCAACCCACGCCGACCGGGGAGTCCTGAATAAAAGCACAGATCAGATGGTGGCAGCGAGTGTTCAGACAACAATGACCTGTTTGTTCAGCCGATGTCACACCTGAGCCAAGACACACGGGGGCCACGGAGAAAAGACAAATAAAAGGGGAAGAACCGAGCGCTTCAACCGTCCTGCGCCGACTTCGAATCATCTCCACGGCACGTCACACGCAGCCGTCACACCTCTCTACATCTCACCGACTCCGTCAGCTGCCCCCCCCCCCGCCCCACTCATTCATAAACATCGGTTGCTTGTTGTTTCAAAAAGGGGGCAGGGGGAGGGCTGCCATGGCGACGAGCTTCTGCAACTACAGACCTCCCTGTCAGTACTCTGATGGGGTGAAGAGGGGAGAAGAAAGACGAGCTGCTCAGACATGTCTTCATGACGCTGACCCGTGGGTCTCCAACGCGTTCCCTCAGTGATCACAAGGGGTGTGAGAACAGCCCCCCCCCTTGAATGGTTAACATCTGGCAGGTGTTGTTTCCTGTGAAATTTACAGGTCGGGGTGTTAATTGCCCCCAAGTTCTTTGTCTCGGGACGGCCTCCTACTTGTCTTATGTGATACTGGCAGCAGGATTGTTACACGGCTCCTGCTAAATAATGAGGGGGGGTGCACAGAAAATGTCTGGGCAGGTACACAGCAGGACAAAAACACACCTGTGACCAAATCAAATTGGAAATACTAAAAGAAAGACTGACATTTAGTCATATATCACCTCAAATCGTGCAGAATAGGGAAACGTAATCAGTAGTATTCAACACGTGTAAAAAAAAAAAAAAAAGTTAGTGATTCCACTTGTGTCTGAAACTCAAACTCACTCCTCCAAAGACTTCATTTCCCCTAAGTTATAAAGATATAAAAGGAATACAAGGAATACAACACAGTACTCCAGGTCTACCAGGCGCATCTACCTGTGCAGGTGGGACACCGATGGAGAAAACAGACCAAATAAACCCGAATCGTGATTAAAATAACTGTTCCAAGAGAAACTCTGTATTTTTTTTAAACAGATGTGAGTCCTACCGCCTGTCCGCCGTCAGCTCGAGACACAATAGACTTCCTGATCGGCCACACATTGGGGCCGATCGACTTTATTCCAATAGATTATATAATCACGCAGAGTGGGAAATGATCGTTATCACACCCGAAGCTGTCATCGATCCATCCGCACAAACGTCTCAGCGCCATCACCGGCTCCGAACCCAAATTCCTCCGGAGAATTGGGTGAGAAATAAAAACCCTCCACACTCAGGTGTCCTGATGTCGGAGCGATGGTTCGGGTGTGAAACAGAGAGAGAGAGGTGGAGGTGGTGGTGGAGAGAGACGGGTCCGTACCTTTCCCAGCATGGAGCGGACGGTTCTAGTTCCTTGTCCTCCTTTTGTTCCGCGGTAAATCCAAGCGTCGGGCCGGAGCGCAGCTGACGTGCTGGACGTGCGGAGTGTGAGTGCGGAGCTGGTGCAGCCAGCGAGCGGCCCGTGTTGCTTCTCCCAGCGCAACGTGTCTGGGAGGGGGGCGGGACCGGAGGCGGCCGTCGCTCCCATTTGCTCGTCAAATGCCCCCGACCGACAAATCGGCTCGTCGTGTCCGAGCAGCCGCGGAGCGATAGGCGAGGCGGGTTTACATATGCAAATGACATGCAAATGAGGCCAACACGTGGACACGCGGATCGGTTTCACTTCAGCGGGCCGGGCGAAAAGTCAACTCAGGACTAGTTGTGGTCCTTGCGGAGGCATTCCTGCTCGTTATATCACCCGGATGACGAGGCCTGACCCCGTGGCATGTGAGTAAGAGGACCAGCCTGGTAAAGGCGCAAGTCAGCGATTTCACCAACAACTGTGGTCCTTCACGAAGACACTGGGGTAATGGGAACGGGGGTCGTCTGGCCGACTGTCTGCGCTCACGAAATTGTGTCCATTAAAGTTGTGCATGGAGCCGAAACAAATAGTGCCCTGCTTTGATTTGACACTTATCTTGAGAGATAGATGTGCTACAAAGGATGATAGATGGATATTTAGGTAGTTAGCTAGCTAGCTAGGTAGTTACCCAGCTATTTGGCAAGCTATTTATCTAGGTACATAGTTAGCTAGCTAGCTCGCTGGCTATGTAGGTAGCTATGTAGCTGGCTAACTAGTTACTAGCTGACTTGCTACCGAACTAACTTAGATTCCTGTGAGTGAAGTAGTCATGTTCCAGTAGCAGCAACCATTGAGGAACAAAATAAAGTAATACTTAAAAAAACACTACCAAAACTACAACTAAACATATTAAGAAAATATTAATATGAAAACTAAATAAACGGATGTAAAGTTGTGGTACACGTGTAGTGTATTTTTGTGATTGAAGGTTATGACTGAAGGACAGTTGACAGACGAACGCTGCAGTGACACCAGATCCATGGATATGTACAGTTTTACTACAGAACAGGATTCTGTCTAGAAGAAGTGAACAGCTTCAGGCTGTGATGGTGGAAAAATTAAAGTTCTTTGTGACAGCCAAGCTAAAAACAAAAACAACTTTCTTTCGGTTTTTGGGAATGAAGTTTGCACCATGAGGCTTTTTTACCTGCTGGTTATCACAGCGCGCACACAACTCCAAACCTCCAGGAAAGGAGGGAATTTTACGTCTCTCGGGAAGTCATTTCTCAAGTAAGTGCTTGGAGTGGGAAGTTACGCAGTGAATGTCTGGAGAGGAAAGACACATCACTTATCACATGACCGTAGTTTTGTCAACGAAGTGAATTTGACGCCTCGACAAAGTCACAGAACATTACTTGGATGCTAACTTTGTGTAAAACTGTTACTTACTTACCTAGAATCGCACCATGTTGGTCCTGTTTTGTTGTGGACAGTGATGTTTGCAGTATCATGTTCTAATATTTCACTATATTGTATCAGTGTATACAATGATCACTGGTTGTGTTTATTTGATTCCAGATAGTCAACAATGTGTTCAACAACAAATACATTTAAAAAAAAGTGGAATTTATTAGTGTGTACGGAAAGAAAACCATACGTTTCCATCCAACTACTAAATCAGACAAATGTAGGTTGTTCTGGTTCATCTTCTGTGTCATATTGTTTTCACTTAGCCAATGATTCATCAATCGTTGGCCAATGGGAGTTGGTGGTTATGAAGCAAGTGTAGCAGGGACACAGTGTTCAGTTTGCATCATTTGTTCTCGTATTTATTGTTTTTACTTATAGTGACGGTAAAGGGACGGATGAGTCACCGGACCTCTGTTTGATTGCCTGAGATTAGGAGCACGCTGTCAGGGGCCAGACGAGTATCTTGTGCCTGGAGGCAGTGAGTCACGAACCCTCTCACAGCAAACGTGATCACGTGCGTTTGAGAGAGCAGAGCCAGCCCCCCCTCACCCCTCCTCTCTCTCGCCTCGTCTGAAGACTAGCAGAGTGAAACAAGCTAAAGAATGCACATTTCCTCCCTTTCCAATCGGCAGGTGATTCAGTCACATGGAAGCTGGAAGATTTGTACAGACGCTGCGTACGCTGGAGATAAACAGTTTGTGCTGTACTATTCTGGAACATTTGGCCCGTTGTGTTTGTTTGTCCTCCGTCAGAGAGTGATGGGCAGACACTGCTGCTGTGCATCCTACCATACGAGCGCCTGTAAAGCTTTGTTCAAGTGACACGGCTGGTGGCACAGTCAACCACACGTTGAATTTTAATGGCACTCTACGCCAGCGCCGCCGTTTACACATCCCGTCTCCGCTCAGACCCCCCCGGTGACCTCAGACTGTGTGACGACGCTCCTATAGCTTCCCAGCAAACTCTCATTTCCTCTTTTTGTCACAGCGGATGGCATCACGTCCACTTCAAAGTGCAGGAAACAGACAATTGTTTTAACGATCAAAGCGATGCACAGACACATGCTTGGGTTGCTGCGGGGAGGATGAAATATGGAGAGACTCAGATGAGATGAAATCTGATTAGGCCTCTGATTTCTGGTGTTTCTCCGTGGTAAACCGTGGAATGCTTTGGTAAACTATCGGGAATATTCCTCCGTTAACCATCCGTTCACTTCCATTGCGACGTGTCATGTCTGTAAAGATCCCGCTCACAAAGGGACCTCTTTTATCTGAACATTCTCCTGTTACCGTTGACTTATAAATCACAAGCTGGCAAAGTGTGATTTTCAGCTCGGTGTGTGTGTGTGTGTGTGTCTGCAGAGATGTGTCTGTCTCTCATTCATAAAAACATAAAAGCCAATCAAGTGAATCCCACACTGCTCTGTTATTACAGCGCAGGCGGGCACCAGCCGTGTGTCTTTTAGAGACATCCGGCACGTGTGTGTGTGCACATCAGAGCCACACCTCGCCCCATGGACGGTGGAATTTTAAATGTCCTGCAGGGCTCTTCTGTGTTGTATAAATCATTGTTTCGCCGTCACCAGGGAGGACGGTTCAATGGCGTAGCTTGCCGATGGAACGTGATGTGTGGCTGACAGCCTCAGCTGACCCGGCTGCACCGCTGACGGAACACGTCTTCACCTGTCACAGGATATGGGTGTGTATATACATAGGTAGATATATCTGCGAGTGTTTGGGTGCTGCTGACAAGGGACCATGTTTGTGTGCGTCTTCTCTTGCGAGCAGTGCAGTGACTCAGCTTCCCCACCCCCCACCCTCCCGGTCCCCCTGTACCCAGAGCTGCACCTGAAGTGTGTCTCCTCACCGGTGCATCGATCACATTGTCACTGCTCGCCACTTGTTACGCAGTCACTGGTTTTCTGTCGTAGCTCAGAGGGAGGAGACGAGCGACTGGAATATTCATAACATGGCAACTAAAGTGTAAACGGAAACATGTGAGCAAAGACAATGAGGATCAGCCCGTAAAGACTCGTTTCCCTGTTTAGTATTTAGCATGCGGCCTTTCAGGTTTCCTATAAGAAGGTTACGTAAGAGTTAAGTGCTCACATCAGCTCTTATCTCTCTAAATGAGTAGTACATGTTTCTGCCTCTACAAAAAAAAAAGAAAAAAGCCTCATGTAAGTCTCAATTGTATCTGAGGAAAAAAAAACTTGAGCACAGAAAAGACAAACATGTTCAAAGTCGTCACATGAAACCCGACATCATGGGGTGGAGTCAATCTTTCGCTCTGAACAAATGCAGAATTTAGTAGCTCCTGCCAATCCTGTTTCAAAAACAAGACAAAAAAAAAAACGTGGACCACATCTGACGCGTCCAGCTTACTCCTCCGCATACGTCGTCTTCTTACAGTAAATGTTCCGTTGAATTAACCCCGCCCACACCCCAGAAATGTGACTGCAGACGTGTTTGGTAATGTGCCAGTTGAGAGTGGCAGCCAATAGCAGGAGGAGTCGGTGTTAAAGGTTACGCAGTCAAAAGAGAAGTTGATACTCACTGATTTTTTTAAATTTATTTTTTTGTGTGTGTGACCTTAAAGGCTTGGGACTTCCACATACCCTTCACCACACAGTCACATGTGCTTCACCCAGAGAAGAAGAAAGCTCCCTGACAATTTTCCACACAGACAGTTCACATGCAGGCAGATGAGAATGTCTGGCAGCGAGTCCCTGTCAAATCTTTTATGAGTGTGTGTGTGTGTGTATGTGTTTATGCACTCACTCTCTAACGTCTGACCGGCTGCCAGAGCGGCTCTAGAAACAGTGGTATATCTATCTGCCGGGCTGATCGTTACATGTGACTGGGGTATATTTTAACTGGGTTATGTAAGTGCTCCAGCCTGCCGCTCTCCACGCACAGATGAGGAGGGCTACGCATGATGCCGAGCACTGTGAGCTCACCACGAGCGCTGTCCCTACAGCACATTGAATAATTCCTTCACTAGACTGAAACTCTGGCCAATACGCAGAGGCTCAAAAGTGGCTTTTCAGTATCGGTTTCTGCCACAAATATTCCTTTAAAGAAACTCTACTCTTCTGAGTCATGCTTTTTGCATTTTATCTGTGTTCACATTGATTCGGAGTGATGTAACTTTCTGGGTTATTGTCAGTATAAAAGTACAGTCTCGCTGTGGATGTTATATAACTTGACATCTAAGAGGATTTCGTAGATGGGGCGTCAGAAAACGGTGGGCTGCCATCACATGGCAAACAGGAACAGATAATGAGACGGGGATTAGACGTAGACGTGCCACAGACGGTTCCTGCGAGGGTGACCGGCTCCTTGCTTGTGGCTCCCCGTGGGGATCTGACGAGATGGCTGCTCGACAGGCCAGCTGCCAAATTTATATCCAATGTAGAACTGCCCACGCTCCCTCTGCTAGCACTTTTATGGGATTGTTACGTGGGCGTGTTTGTGAGCTCCGATCTAGAAGTGATGTGATATGGGCTGATAATTTCTTTGTAGGCGACCGGCGAAACATGATCGTGGCTCTTCAGTTGCAGTGAGTCTTGACCCGAGACGAGAGACGTGCTTTGACGGCGTCACCGGCACCGTAGATGAGACGAATCCTATCAGACACGCACACACACACAAATACAAGCAACATATTATAAACTGTGTCATTGAAATGATATTTTCTGAGAATATACTAATATCCCTGATGATTCAATTCACCGTAACACAAGGAGCAGAAAGAAAAAGGGACATTTGTGTAGGATTTGACCTGCTCTTGTGTCCCACACGCTCCACCTGCGCTGGTCCTCAGCTTCTCTGTCTCTCCTGTCCTCCTGTCAGGTCTCGTCTATCACATCCACCCCCCAGAACCCTTTTCTTCGTCGAAAGCAGCCGGTGCGCTGCATCTCGAAGGAGGAGCGGCCCTGATCCTTTGCGTTTCCTCCCCCATCAAACTTTGGTTATATGTCTGTGTGACCTGGTTTTCCTCTCCTGCGGTCCGAGGACCCCCCAGTGGACGGTGAACAGCAGCTCACTGAAACGTGACCCTGCTAGTCAGAGCTTTCGTTGGTTCATTCTTCACCCTCTGTCTTGTCACGGTTCACGCTGGAGGCGACACATTAGTGCTGGCGCCTCCACGCGAGATGGTCTGGGTTCCATTCCTGGTTTGGGGGTGTTTGCATGTTCTCTCCAGGTACTCCGGCGTCCTCCCACTTCCAAACGCATGTCGAGAGAAATCCGTTTAATGATGTCATCATTGCCTGTGAGTTTTTCTTTCATCCCAGTCGGTGTCTGCCGACCTATGGTGCAGAGGTGACAAATGGCTTTTTCGTCTTTATAACGAGAAGTAATGAAATCACGACACGTCCTGTTTGGGTCTCTGGACATGAAGGTGGGCCGAGGACACATCCGTGTGACTGCGTTTGCGTCTCGTCAAAATGGATTTCCCAGCCCGACTGCAGCGCCGGTAAAGTTGTGCTGAATGTCGCCGGTAATGTTTGTGTGTGTGCGGGGGCTGGTGGAGGTGGGCGTCAGAGTGCCGCTTCACCTTGAGACGTCTCACTGATAATGCCTTAGTCACTCTTTCACATTTACTTTACATGTCGGAGGAGTCACTCTTCAGAAATTTCCATGCAGATGAAAAAAACAAAAAAAGAACCCAGCCTCTAATAGCAGGGGTTGTTTGGGGCTAACACGTGTCCTTGGCCCTGCCCCAGGTGTGAGGTTTCTGCCTCCCCCACCAATGGGAGCTGAAGAAGAGCTCCAGGGTGGGTTTCATGTATTTCTCTTTTGTAAGAGTGCAACAGTCAAACACTTGCATAACGCGGCGTTAAGACGACAGCTCATTCTCATGTCATCCTAACCTTTGAAAGTGTAAAAAAAAAAAAAAAAAAAAAGTACCTGTCATCCCCACAGAACACAGACTCCAGCGAGGGCTACTGACAAAAGTCTGTCAAAACACCCAGATGTTACTTTAAGGTCTGTGTAGCTCGCTGACTCAACCCCCTCTTATGCACGGGCTGCAATTAGGTGGTTTATTGGCTCTCAGACATCAACGACATACGCAGCGCTGCTTTATTTGGGTACGAGATGACTCCCTCTGCCCTCGTGGGGACACATTCACAAAATCGAGTGGGAATGAAGAAGAAGGAAAGAGATGTGACATCCGCCGGTTTGTGCGAGGCAGCTGATTTGTAAAGAGATAAAGAGAGCGGGAAGCTGGGGGGTGAATAGGTGTCAGTGTGAAGCTGCTGCCGAGGAGGACTGAGGGTCTGTGCTCCGGCGTACATGTGACACCCAGTCCCCTGCCCCCGACTTTCCCTCTCAGTGCTCCAGTCCCGTTCCTGCCCTCGTGATGCCCTTTCTCACATCGCCACACGTCCCTGAGATAATTCCTTCGGTGATCTGCCGCTCCAGTCAGCGGGATGTTTGTTCACTGGTACAAAAATACATCAACGTTACCAAGTCAGCTCTCATGGAACCTGGTGGAGAGATGGAGATTGGACCAAGAAAGAATGTAGAAATAGAATATTTGGAAAATGATTATTATACTGTGGCGTTTTCATTAATTTCTCAATGACACAGGCGATTGGTCACATTGTCATGGCAGTAAACTTTTTGAAGCTGTTAGATTTTTAAAACTAGAGATGTGAATGTGAATCCCAGGAAGAAGTCTGTTAGTTCTTCATTGACTACAATTTTTTTTTTTTTTAAATAACCCTCGTAGAAACACCGCACACGAAGCCAAAAGGCTTCCTCTGAAAATCACACCACCAGTCGTGTTGGGTTTTATTTGGTGACCTCACTTATGGTGCGACCTGATGTGACGCCAACAAGTTATCAAAGTTTACGGGCTGGCGGATTTCCCCCACTAGCGTATTTTGCGCCAAACGTGCTCGTCCAAAGTCTGTGGACACTTGGAGCTCGGCCTGTGAACCAGGAGAGAGGAGAAAAAAAAGAAAAAAAAACGATGGAAAATTCCAGGTTTTCTGGAGAGGAGCAGTGGCGTGTGTTTACCCCTCCATCTCTCCAGAGACATTAACTAGGTCAAGCGCAAATGAATCTGCCAGCAGCCCAAAGAGTCGTGGTGACAGGGTGTGTGTGTGGTGGTGGTGGTGCTGCTGGACTTTGGGCACAAATCTCGTAGTCAGGATGAAACTCTGTCACCTAATTTTAGCTCCAGCCTCCCCCATGGCCCATTAACTTTTTCGAGGTCTGAATTCAGGCGGCATCTATCGGCGCTGAGCTCAGCGGGATCCTGGTTAAACAGTTTAATGGTCACACAGCTAATTATGTATAGCCACAGACGGAGCCAGTCAAGGACACTCGACATTACGGCTGTTTATCCTGCACTAAATCCTTCTTTCCTGTCAACCTCCGGACGCTCGAATAATATGTTTTCTCCCCCGATACAACACGTTACTCGTGTTGTTGTACATGTGACTCTCCGACTGTGATGCTTGGACTACAACTCAGATGGGTCCATCATCTCTGTGGTATTTTCGCTCCGACTGTAAGAAGATGATGTAAGGTTGTGGCTTATTGTTGCGGAACCCGTTTTATTCCAGCGCTGACAAAAAGCCAGGCTTCTTTTTTTTTTTTTTTAAAGTGTTTTAGCACAAAAGCAGCATGTTGCGTATCAAAATAATGCTGTAACGCGTCCGTTGCAGGAAAACATGATTATGTGAGGAGAATGTGTCATGGAAACTTTTTTATTGTTATTTTTGAGACAATGGAACAAACACCACAAACACAAATTTAAGGTCACAAAGGAAACTGACAACTGCTCTGCAGTAGAACAGGTTCCAGCCAAGTGTTGTGGGCTAATTTTCTTGTTCTTCTAGCTGGCTTCATTTTGGGAACATATTGTGTGCGTGAGTTTGGCGAGACCTTTTTTTTTTTTTTTTTTTTTTTTTTTTCCCCCTTCTTCTTAAGGTCGGTAGGTTCAGAGTGTCACAGATGGCTGAGCCCAGGAGCTGAGGGGCTGGTATTTCCGAGCAAAGAGAACGAAGAATGGGGGATGGGTTGTCTGGAGGTCGAAGAGTTTGTGTACATTTGTGAGTAGTTGTAAAGCCAAAAGTGTGAACGTCAGTGCGGCTGTATTTTCTTTGTGCAGCTACTGGTAGATTCACTTTCATTCATAAACGGTCATCTGGACTCAATAACCCGTTTCCAAGACCATCATTTGAAAATTGAATCCGGTTGCCAAGGCCACGGGAAGAGGTTTACAGAAATGGAAGAGCGCTTTCACACCTCAAAGCAAGAACGAACTGTGGCTTATGACGACCTGCAACGAACAAACTGCCGGGAACACGTTGGCACCTGATGGGGAAACACCGTCAAGTGACACCAGCTGGGGTTGAACACATGGTGACCTCTGCCTGTCCTCGTCCGTAACAGAGCTTGTCCCTGTAAAACGGTGGGATCTGGTCGGACCTCCTTTATTTGACCCCGGACTTACCCTCGTGCTCGGTCAGTTACGCTGGTGGACAAGTCGCCGAGCTGGCAGCTGGCTGTGTTGAAACGTCTACAGCGCACCGATTATCACGTTCTAGCTTGTTTGTTTAGAAGGGAGACCCATGGCGTGCACGTGACGAGAGCACCATCGCTACGATCGAGTGTGCACTTAAAAGCCGTACGAGGGGAGCCTGGTGCTCGCTTCGCATTCTTTGCTTCCCACAGACACAGAGTGGTGACCGGCGGTGCGTGGTCACTCATTTACACCTTCACTCCCGGTGAAGGTGTAATGTGTTTGAATGGGGTCAGGGTTAGGGTTAGGGTTAGGGTTAGGGTTACTGGATATCTCACTCCCGTCCGATTGTGCCGTGTCTGTCATGCAGGAAATGATTACTGCGACTTTTACTTACTTACACTGTAAAAGCGTCCCGGAACATGAGCTCAGGTGATACCAATCCGCTCGAATTAGTAAGGTCTAAGTTGTGTCTGTGCTGTGTTGTCAATATTGACAATTGTTGACAAGTCTTGAATTTGTTTTGGTTTCGGCTGAGCTCAACTCCAAACACAGTCTGTGGATCTGTTCCCCTGACAGGAGCTGAGGTCTCTCTTACACACCTGACCCGACCTTTGACTTTGTCTTTTGAGCGAAACAAGACACAGTGTGTAACGCGAGGTCGGGTCATTTTGTAAAACACGGGATAGCCGGCTAAAATGTCAAGGCCGAGCTACACGTCATCCAACGAGCCGTGTGAACGAGGTCACAGATTCAGGGGAGATTCACTAAGAGGATCCGTCTCTGATTCGTGTCAATCAATCCAAGCAATCGAACTTTTCATACAAAGTGAATTCAAGTGAATTTAGTGTTTTCACAAACAAACAGGCAGATGTTAAAACCCAAACAAGTGAACTAATACACAGTAATAAAAAGAAAATCCGTTGAGAACAAGAAGCTGAGGGAACGCTATGAGGTCCAAGAGAGGTTTAGGTGAATAAAAGAAAATAAAAACAAAAAAGAACTGAGCGGAATTAAATATTAAGAGTGTGAAGTTTGTGTGACCTTGTGTGGACCTCCTGGACCTGCTGGACGTCGCTCCAATTGGCTGCTAAAACACCTGTAGCTGTAAAACCATCAAGGTGATTGTCTCATGTTACAAATCATCAACACGTGTCGCTCTCCTCCGGTCTGAACCTTCTGCTGACGCAGACGTTTCCTGCCTCGGACCTCTTTTCTGCCCCCTTCCTTTGATACAGAGCGTCAGGTGGAGGTGCACGGTTCGGAACCGATTTCCTGATGTGAACTTCTGCCGCCGCCTCTCTTTTCTTCCAACTCTTGTTTCAAACCCTTTTTTCCATCCATAGAAATTCTAGCGCTGAAGAACAGAAAGAATGAACGCATTATGAACTCAAGTTGAAAGCCTGGCATTAGAAGCACGTGCACACGCGTCCCGAGCGCTCTCTTCATTCAGCCTCCCACTTATTAGCACGTCACCCGTTGCTCCGTTCCTCCACCCGCGCTCACGTCAGAGGAGGCCGGCCGACTGTCCGCCCACATCTCCCGCTGCCGGGATACGCAAGCTCCAGTCGGTATGGGGCCTCGTGGCTTCTGCAGAGGCTGTGATGGACAGCTGACACGGCGCTGACATGTGTCTGTGTAATTACCGGGCCTCAGGAGGAACAGCACACATGCTGGATGATGTCAGCTTCCATGTGCACTGGACCTGAGGCTCTGCCGACGAGCGCTCGCAACACATTACACCCAAAGTCTTTTATTGAAGCCTCGACTGGATCGGAGAGTTGTTTTGATTCACGCCCGGACACCATATGAATGTTCTGTTCTTCTGTTCTGTACCACGGCTAATGGAGCCCTGAGCCTGAAGAAAACAAAAAAAACAAACACTGACATTCATGACGTTATCAGTTGGTCCGTGGCTGCGGCTGTTAGTGGAATTCATCTGTTTATCTATAGTCAGAATGTCCGTACGTTTCCCTGCTGAGCGACTTGAGGCTGATTCTATCGCACCTTAACGCTGGGGGCGCACGTCGGCAAATATATGACCGATTTAAACAAGGTCTGGAACATGTGAGCGTGGACGTCAGTTTGGTTCTGTGTACATAAACGTGTGTCATACATCATCTGCAACACCAGAAAAAACAAATTAGATCACCTTTGCATGAAAGGTTTCTTTTTGAAATGGAATGATTATATATATATATATAAAATATTCAGATTTACATCCCTGCATCCTCATTCCTCCCCCCTCCCGTGTTCTAGTTTTCCCTCACACGCGCTCTGGCCGGAGCTCAGCAGCCTTTGTGGATGTTCTGAGTGAAGGAAACAGGAGATAGCTCCACAAATAGACCCGTCCTCTGGCTCACAGGGGAGCAGTAGCCCCACTTCTGTGCGCTCTTGCCTCTTATTTTGTGTGTGCCTCGGGCCAAAACATGTTAGCTGGGAACCACAGGGAAATCAAATTTGGAATTATTAGATCATACCGAAAGTATCCAGGGAGGAAACGAGCGTGTGCATAAATACGTATTGTTAAGAAAATGGAGCATTGTCCTGTCTGACAATAGTCAGGTACAATCTGCCGTGAGCGTCGACGTGTGTCCGTTTAAATCTGCAGCGTTATGACGCCGATAAACTCCCGCAGCCTCCTGTCTGCCAGATGCTGTTAGCGGGGGCGATTGTATTACTCAAGACCGTTTTTCAGGCAGACATGTCACATGATGCTTTATGTCTGTGTGATTGAAGCAAAAACACACACAAAAGAAAAGAGGGGGGAAAAAAAACAGCAGAAACATAAAGATTTTTGATGCATGATTCTCATTTGAACCTTCACTGAGATGTTGGAGACGAACCTGAGGACAGGGTGTACCTTCACCGAGGAGTAACGAGGAGACCTGGCAGCAAAGTCTGCATGAAGGGGTGGGATCGGATCCTGGTGTGGATTCAGTGTTTGGAAGAGGGAGGTGTCAAACCTGTCCTTTTTTTTTTTTTTAATTTTACTTGGCTGGCACAACGTTGTCTCTCCCCAGGACCGTGTGTCCTTGCACGTGTGCAGCTGTACATCGGTTCACTCTCTGGTGCACGGCTGACGTGAGGAACCGTTCTGATGAAGAAGAACGATCCAGGTTTGATGCTCAGTCTGTGTGCACAGCGTGGATTGTATGTCTCCTTAAACACAGCAGCTCTCACAACGTGCAACTGCAGCTCCGAGGCCGTCTCCAGAGATCCAGCAACCTAAAGACTGAGGCCTCAGGCAAGGCGCCTTTGAGTTACTCAAAGGAAATATGGAGAAGCGAGTCCTAGGACACGAGAGGGGCTTCAAAGCTATGTTACATTATTAAAATGGTCTCGCCATCTGCAGACCCTGAGGACAGACCCGCACCTATCAAAGGAGGCGCAACATATCACACACGCGAGAATCGTAAGGAGACGCAACAACCGTCAAGGGAAAAGTGCAATAAGCCTGCAAACGGTTTCTGATCAAACAAGGAGTTTGGGATTGACGATCAGTCAACCTCTGGAATCCGTCACCCAGAAGAGTTCGCGACACCGAGACCCGACTACTCAGGGAAAGTTCCATCGGAGCAAAACTAGCAGCAGGTCCGTTGGTTTCCCATCGCTGGGACCCCAAATGTGGGATGCATGCACATGAGACGTACAAGGGGCGGAGTTTGCGGGGAGGCGGGGGAGGCACTGACACACCTAGTGGCGCAAATATGTCATGACATAGAGTCGAGAATATGGAAATATCTCATTTAAAAATATAAATATCGTGCACAAACTAAAGGAGGTAACAAAGAAGGTAAAAGAACAGGTCAGTTTGCATACGGCGCAGGTAACAAATGAAAACATACATCCGAGAAGGAACAGCGTCTTTTTTTCCCCGACCTAATTTGTTGTGATAAACATGGTTTTCACACCAAAATGAACGATGACCTCAGATGTCTGACAGAACTGGAACACACACACACACACGCGATGTGTCCTTTGGCGTGTTTACGACCTCTTTACGTCTTGTGTGTCAGACAAAGGAGGACGGCAGAGCACAACCTGCTTTCCCCGTCTAGACTTTCTCACTCATCCTATTGTTCAGCCCCGCAATTTAGGAAGGTGTGTTCCGTCGCCGCTTATATAACATGAGACGCTGTCGGACGTAGCAGCCGACCCGGTGAGCTGCTGTCGCTCGAGGCTCAGATGTCCTGTGGCGTGAATGTGAGATGGAGGTCAGGAGGACCACTCCCCGAGTTTGACCCCGGACACACACTCATCCACCAAACAGCAACAAAAAACACCCCCCCCCTCCTCCTCCACACACACACAGATCCTTTCCTTCCTCCCTGTTGTAAAATCTCACACCCCCCTCCACTGTGGGGGAGTATTCGGTGGGTGGATGCTGGAACCACCTTCCGTTGTTGACCTTATAAGGTTTTTGGAAAACTGCTGATTTCAGGTTTCAGCTCCCCCCCTTCTTTTTTTTTTCTTTTTTTTAACTCCAGCGCGATACTCCCCCCTCCCTCCCTCCCTCCCCCTGTCTACTGCTGCCAGCATCCTGTCTTTATCAGCTCATATTACATCACAGAGACGGGCCTGCGCTCACGAGCCGCCCCAACAAAGGCCCCACACATTCAGATGTTTGTACCTGTGGAGAGCGATGTGGACACGTTCTCCTACGTGTGCCACCTCCCCTCAGGAACACAGAGACAATCTGCTTTCTGCAAACAGAGAATGACCCTTTTTTCCATCAGCCGTTGCTTATGTTGTTATTTTTGCCCCCCCCACCGTCCCCCATCAGAGGCAGGAAGTCGAGGGAATAAAACTGATGAACAGCCTGTTTGTTCCATATTTATGCAGGAGGATGTACAAAGCGCCAGGCTGTGCTGAGAATTTCTACAAGGCCGATTTGTCGTAGTTTGTAACACTCATCCGACCAGCAGCAGAGCGAACAAACCGCGATGGATCGTTCAGTGAAACATTCCTCTCCGGTCTAGACGACGGCCGTTTCAAGGTCGTTTTCTGAAAGGTTGAGAGAGATAAAATAAACAACATCGCCGGGTGCAGAGGAGTTGAGAGGGTGAGAGAGTTTTCGAACAAGCAACTTCTGGATGGACGTTAGTTCGTACGTCAGTGTTCGACACCGTTTATTGTTTCTGCCTTTCGCCAGGGAAGTTCTCGCCGCCTCTGTCTGTCTGTCTGGACGGATTTAAAATGAAAATTCATGTGAATCATGATCATGACGGACACATAATGCAATGAAGCGTAATTCTAAAAAAACGATGGCGATGTTCCCAGACATGTTGGATTTCTTCTACCTTCATCTTGATCTCTTTGTTTCACCCCAGCTGGTCGAGGCAGAAGGCCATCCACGTGCAGTCTCTGTGCCTATGAAAGGAACTTTTTCCTCTCCTCCATCTCCTCCGAAACGGTGGATTTGGTTATTTTTTGCTTTGATCCTGGTTAATGATGAGACACTAATGATGGTTTCCTTGCGAGGAACCTGCTGTAGGAAGTTTGAGCATGAAATCGTACTTGCAAATGCTCCTAATGATTTAAATGTAGAATTATTTATGTCCTTTGTGATTCACATTCGAATGTAATACGCTCGCGTCTTCCCGAGCAGACCGTAAAAACTCCATCTCCAGAGCAGCTTCTTAAAACGATCAGGCTGTCAGCTGTAATGAAATTTGTTAGTCTAATGGAGCAGGAGTACCAAATGTAATCAGTCTCTTCCAATCAGCCTTTTTAAAAAATAAAAAAAAAAAAAAGTAACTCTTAAAAATATCCCAGTGCATTGTTCTCGCTGCCGGTGCTGCCGACTGTGGATAGAAACTTGCTATAGAGTGCGGCCCTCAGAGGACGGCCCTCTGTCTCTAGTGACCAATCAGAGGACGGCCCTCTGTCTGTAGGGACCAATCAGAGGACGGCCCTCTGTCTGTATGGACCAATCAGAGGACAGCCCTCTGTCTGTATGGACCAATCAGAGGGCGGCTCTCTGTCTGTATGGACCAATCAGAGGGCGGCTCTCTGTCTCTAGTGACCAATCAGACGACGGCCCTCTGTCTACTGACCAGTCAGAGGACGGCCCTCTGTCTGTAGGGACCAATCAGAGGACGGCCCTCTGTCTGTATGGACTAATCAGAGGACGGCTCTCTGTCTCTAGTGACCAATCAGACGACGGCCCTCTGTCTGTATGGACCAATCAGAGGACAGCTCTCTGTCTCTAGTGACCAATCAGAGGACGGCCCTCTGTCTG
>JBBMJM010036523.1:0-31133 GCA_037832705.1 Centriscus cristatus
TAGAACCTGCATAATTTCAACATTTTGATTTTGGCCCTTGTGTTTAGGTACATGTATGATCCTCAATAGGACATTGGCTCTGAGTCTTCCATCTCTGATCGACTTCCAGCTGCATTTTTCTCTTTGCCAGCATCCAGAATTATGTGTGGTGAATACAAAAACGTAAGAATTTTCGGTTGCATCACTCCACTAATCTGATGAAATAAAGTTAATAATTCGGACACAGATTCTTACTTCTCCAATGGCAACTTTTGTTCAACTTCAAAAATGTCGAATAAACTTCTCCACGGTCCATCTGTGGGCTGAGTGTTCCAAACCGTCAATATTTTTGGCACAACGCACAGCGTCTGTGAATTCTCACATATGGCCCGATGCAGCGCATGAGCAGGTGCGTTCATCAGCGCGCACAAATTAGAGCGCCACCTTTTGTTCCTCGTTTGTCATAACCATTTTATACCCGATCACTCAGCGGACAGTTACACGTCCAGCCTGTCCACCGGTTTTATTTACTTGGTCCTAGATACGCCAATCCCATTGAACAAACATGACATTAATCATGGATTAATGAGAACAGAAATATCCCAAATCAGCCTGCCACTCTCTGTGGAATGGTCACATAAGCGTGAAGGTCAAATTCCAAAAAATTAAGGAAGCATTGCAGCAAGGCTCCACACATCACACATCACACAATCCAGGAATATTTGCAGCAGGTGAGTGGCCTGTTGCATTACTATATATGTCATGGGGAAAAAAAAACCTTTTTAAACATATATAGACTTTAAAAGGGTCAGATGTCTTTAACCACCCTTACAAATTACTCAATGTTAATATGCATGTATGAAGTTGAACAATGAATTTTCAGATTCAGGCTTTATTGATGGAAATAAAACAATTGATTATAGGACTATGACAAGATTATGACTATTATTTAACTAAAACTATTCAAACACAATGAAACTATTCAAACACAATGATCGGATTCAGTTGCACATTTAGCACATGTCGTATAGCCATTCATTTGTCCCATAAATCATTTTCTAACACACCCTTGACGTGTTTCCACAGCACATGAGCACAGTTTGCACGAAGTTCAGACTATAAATATTGCACCATCAAGATGGATGTTTCATCTGACAACAGTGGACTGAAGAATCTTGAGTGTTTGACAGGATACGGGGGAAAAAGAGGGAATAAAAAAAAATCACATTTGCCGTCAGCTCTTTCACAGCCTGTCCCAAGGTCAATGGGTATGCACATGAGGGAGCACCAGACTCAATTTCAGTGTCCAACTTTTCACTGTGAATCACGTAGCACTGCGTGAAAGGAGGACCGCCAGGGTGATGTGGAATCCATTTTCCATAATTCTTCTGTCATATCTATGATAGAGTATATCTCATTTACTGAAGCTGAGAGAATTAATTTCCATCGTGATTCAAACTGGGCCGTTGCCTATTTCACCCACTTGACTTCTCACCTGAGCCTGAATCCACACAGACTGGCATTTAATTAAACGGCCATCCAGCACATATGAATTTGTAATGTGTATTCAAATTAATAATAAAACTCTCACACTTTATTTTCCATTGCTCATCTTGAGCGGGAAGGTATTAATCAAATTAATACTGCGATCCAATCACATGCAACGGAGCAATATGGAGATTCAGTAGCTCGGGGCGTTCAGTCGTATGGGGGGGTGGAAATCCAGACGTATCGCCAGCAAATTTGATTTGCTTTGTTGGTCTGTCCGGCCACAAACCATTGGAGCTCATTAGCAATGACCAAAACGTGGTAAGACCAATCATATGGGTCTATCTCATGTAGGTGGGGTCAGAGCCCTATATAGAGTCTGTGGGTGGGCTTAACAGGGTTAAGGGCTGCGGCTTTGGGTCGTCGCCGTCACTGACTTGTTTCCATCGTTCTGATAACATCGGATCGTCGGTTGCTCTGATTGGTTCTAGGGCCATCCGACCGATCCCTTTAGTTGGGAAGGTCTATCACTCCATGCCAGAACCTCCAACTCCATCTAGAGAACCTTTATTTCCATGCTTCATTGCAGATTCACAGCACAGACAGTTCAACAACGAGACATTAGCGTTCATCGCCAAATCCACGAGTTCAACTCTCGCTCTGGAACCCAACAAACACAAATTCACATCAGGTCAATGCTGACATGTTTGACAAGTCCGGCTGCACGGACTCGTTGATCTGCACACATTGAGGAGATGAGGGGAGCTAAAGAGGTGTGTGTACCAACAGCGTTCACCGTGCAAATGGAAGAAGTGAAGCAGTAATGAAGGGGCACATTTGTAGTCATTGTGTGAAATATCCTCATTTCTCACTCCCAATGTCATGCTCATTCACATTCCAGCCACACGCCGAGTCCAGAACACACCACGGCACGCCTGCCCTTCTTTTTCTCATTTTCCCCTCAGCCCTGCCTGACTCCTCTTGGAAACTGGAGGTCATCGGTGTTAGAGGGGGGGGGGCTGCAGGTTTCAATGCCAGATACAACTTCACACAATCTCACAGAGCCTCTTCTCCCTGCATCGGCCTCAAGTCAACACAGAAAGCAGCAGAATGGAAGCGCTGCTTTTTTACAATCACATCTTACACAAACACCATTTTACAACCGTTCTGCTTTTGTGTTGATTCCTCCATCACAGACTTTTCACAAAGACAAGACATGTGGACGCAGAGCAGGTTAGAGAGGGTGGTTATGTGTGCAAACTCTTAAATAAAACGGCATCATCATCCGTCTCCATCTCTGCCCTCGGGTAATGGCAGAATTCCACCCAGGAATTCACAAGTACGTGCAATAAAACAGACAAACAAACTAAATAAGCTCTGCTGTGCTTCCATGTACAATATTGTCAACAGCCGTCAACAGTGCAATACGGTATGTGTCGACTGGTGCGTCTCCTCAGTGTCGCTTTATTCGTTTTGTGTTAAATACTTGTATCTTAATGTGTCTTTGTTGCGTAGTTGTGTTTGATTTGATCTCTTGTGCCAACAGGCGCAGTGCTCCATTTTATTGTACAATCTGTTATATAATGTCAATAAAACGTTCTTATATTCGTTGATTAATATGTTCAGATACATGCTAGTTTTTATATTGTGACACTGGAGGAAAAAAAGTATTTATTTTAACATCAATACTTTACTGCATAACCAACAAAAAAATATATATTTTTTTTAAATACAGGAATTTGTTTCTGGTCACATGTGCATTTTTTCTGCTGTGCATTTGCCATCAAGTACTTTGACTTTCCACTCGACCAGCTTCTTTCGCCATCATGTTTTCACTCCACATGCTCACTCCCCGCTCTCTCCATTCCTCCAGACGATCTCAGCGCCCTCTCCCTCATCTTTGTTTGCATCTCCATGTTTGAAAATAAATCACATTCACACAACACCTGAGCTGGTGATAGCAGCCGGATGGGATCAGGGTCCCAGGTGGAACAATTCAAATAACATTCGTCTCCCAGCACAGAGACACACCCGAATCCACACATATAACAGAAAGGTTATGGTCAATCATGTATTCAGGGACGGGCGCACACATACATCTGTCTCTTTTAATGTGTTTCCTCTCTTTGTCTCTCACACGCTCACTCTCTCCGTCATTCATTAACTGACAGCTCGAGACTCTCCCAGGTGGAAATGTTGGGAGGCGGAGGATTTGCATTTGTATTTCCCCAATATCTCCACTGGAAGGAGGATCAGGGGCTTACCATGGCAGAGAAAAGAAGTGGGCGGGACCATGGCAGACTGACATTTGTTGAAGACATTCATCTCCTCTCTTATCTTTTCCTTTTTTCATCATTATTATTTGAAAGATGGCTCCTCTACCTGTTGTCGCTGGCTGTGGGGAAGGGCATTGTTGTTGAAGGGATGATGTATTTGCTCATTGCCCATTGCATACTGGGAGCAAAACAAGCGGTTCAAGTCTGGGGTTACACACACACACACACACACACACACACACACACTCGGACATGGCTGTCCTTGTTAGCGGGTTCTCAGCAGAGACAAAGAGCTGCTTGTGGGAGTCGAAATGGCAGAGACCAGACTGAGTTCCTTGGGGATGTTGTTTTCAAATTGTGGTTTTGGAATTGAATAGTACATGAATGAGTCATTATCTGCAAATTTCTTTGCTGAGTCACAGTCTGGTTTTGCAATTTGACCTAGAGCAAAAACAAAATGAAGAATAAAGACTTTTGCGGTGTATTTTAAGCCTCTTTTGCCAAGTTTCTGTTCCCACAGCAAAGTCCATGAAGCAGATCCAAGTCTGATGGAGTCTGACACCTTTAGATCTGAATAACATCTGTTATTTACACACTTTTAGATGTGTACATGACTTGACCAGGTTTTGGTCTTTCACAGTGTACTGCACACAGCTCCACGCGTCATTCACATAGGAGTTAGTCATCGGGGGCCATTGTCCTGATGTATTCCTGGTGGTTTGCCGTTTCCAACTGGACAACATTTCCTCCTATCCTTGCCATTCAGCTGACTTTTTCAGACCTACCTTACCCTCTGGAGGCACTGACTTGTAGCTGCCTCCTCATGATTGCCATTTGTCTGTGGCAGGACCACAGGACCAGGTATTCTAAAGCTTACCTGCATATCTGTGATATATTGATATTGATGTGATATTATTATTATTGTTATTAATTACCTCACACAATCAGTTACAATAACTGATAGTCATACCGGCTAGGACGGCGCCCGGGTGAACAAGGTCCGCATCGCATCAGGTGTTGAGGAACCAGGGCACCCTGATGTTACGCAGGGACAGGAGCTCAATCGCCAGTTGCTAAGCGAGAGCTGTCATTATTGGTGTCAGCATAATAAGACTCCCATTAGACCTATAAGGGGTTTTATTGAGAGTATGGATTAGTCAGAAGTCACTGGGAGATATCCATTGTTACACCGTCTGACTGTGTCCACCTCAGCTTAATTGCAGCTCTGTAGTTTGTTCCGCGAAAGGACAGCGAAAAAACACCTGAAGCACCCAATAACCACTTTAGGGTTGATTCAAATTAAAGAGGAGATGCCCTGAAAAGCTCTTAAATACAGTTTTACATTGCATTTTGACTTGTCAGTGACACAAACTCTAAAGGTTAATATCAATTGAGTGAGTGAATGCCCCTGAGCCTAGAGCTGGTTGAACCACAGGGAATGCAGCCAGTATCTGACTGTACAGTGTACACCATCAACAACCATCTCCATACACGTACGTATGATGTATATGTATATATTAGGATCATGTATCCGATGGTGTCTTCACTGACCTTGACGGGTACGCTAACTGCAATGTCTGAAATTTATTTGCGTCTCCTGAGTCATACGTCACTAACTTTTTTATTTTACCTAAGTACATGAACAATCATCCTGCATACGACATGGGGAGCAACAATAGTCAAAGAAAACTGCATCAAAGTCTCAACTCTCAGATATGTGATATTTGAGCCTTCCTTTCATCACCAAGCTCGACTTAATACCACTCCAACAATGACCCCGTCTTTTTTTATGGTTCTCCATCTGCACCTTTATGCAACACCAAACCTGTCCTGGTTACTCATCACAAAGACTGGAACTGTGAGTGCAGTTTCATCATTCACTGTCAGGTTAGAACCGAAAGATAACAAGGTATTGCACCATTTGATGTAACACAGACACAGACTCTGACAGGCCTGAATGAGACCAGATGTGAATGAAGAAAACGTTACAAAACATTTTATTTGAATTTCTTTGGGTTTAATCACATCAATTCATTTCCTGTTGATAGTACAGATACATGTTCTAAAAATACTACACTTCACGACATACAGAATAAATAGAATCTGTATCTGGGTGATACAAATCTGAGTAAAGTGTTTCTCTCCTCAATTTGTAGTTTATTTAGTTGAAATTCATTCAAAGATGAGCTGAGTAGTAAATGGTGTGGTGGTGGTTGTGTACAGCCATCCATCACCACATTACTGGCTCAAAGAAGCCACGAGGGGATTGCCTATTGATTGTGCCACCTTTCCACACGCTTCCCTCTGACTCTCTCTCCGTGGAGGACTCGGGCTCTCAGACATGAAAAGATCTAGTGTATAAACCAGCTGAGGCTGAAGAGAAACGCAGCACCGTCCTGTGAACACGCTGTCTAAGCCCTGTGTCTGCATTCAATGCGGAGGTCCAGCAGAGGAGGAGCAAGTAGTGTTGTCACACTCTCAGCAAAAAACAACACAGCAACAACCAAACAGGCATTACCCAGGAACCCACAGGGCACAAAAGGCAGAGGAAGGCCCAAAGACACCTCAAGAAGAAGAAGATGGTGACCCAGATGGAGAAGATGGCACGAGACAGACCAGAGTGGAAATGTTTCATTAATGTTCTAAAAGGAACGTAAAGGCCTAGGTAATTCAGAGTGACAATATGTTGACCTTTTCTTTGTTCTTTAATAGGGCACTAATTCTGAAACCTCTTATCCGTTCACACACTCCACGACACGTATTAGAACAAATAGCATGTTCTTTTTTCTAAGAAGTTACGTAGGCTTGGGGACGAGCTGATTCTGTCGACGGTGCAGCTGTTACTAGACATATGGCTTCAAGCGAGCTGTGTTATCAGTCAGTCTAAGTGCTGCGCTCTTGCTGCTATTGTTCAAAAATGTTCTTTTGTCTGAGCATTTCCACTTTATCACATTGTCAGAATTAGCTCACTTGAAACTCTTTGACGAAAAGCAGACAGGTGCTGGAGGCGCCAATCAGCCTGCAATGACAGTGTTACTCCAGCTAATGGCTTTGAAGGGGGCACTTAAATGCTGTTTACACTAAAAGACCCGCACACCATGAGGTCAAGTTCATTTGCAGCAGAGGGAACTAAAGCTGCCAAGCACCCGATAACACAATGGTCAGTAAACATGACATCTTATCAAAAATATGCTATTTAACAACAAACCGACAGTTCCATCTAAGGTTTTGGGGGGTTTTTTCCACTTCCCACGCACAAATTTTGACAGTCAAATGGGAAAAATGGGAACAAAATGATGCGCAACATTTCTTTTCATTTCATGGGATGGTGGTCACAAAGCTTCAACGAAGAACTGCAATATAGATAAGGAAAGTGGATCACGTTAAGTAAGATCTTCTACCAACATTTTTTGCAAGGAAATGTTAAACATACTCAGTGCACGTGTGATAAGGTGGTATTGTGTGACGCCTTTTCATTCATAGGGATCTAGAAAGATGGAACAGAAGCAGAATTCAATGGAGAGACAGCAAGAACAGAGACAACGTAGAACAAGAAGACGCATCAGAGGCAACTAGCTCACACTGACAAATTGGAAAGAACAAATATTCAAAAGATTGGGATCATTCCCAGATGACACTGAACTTCACTGCAAAGCTAAATTAGCGTAACATAACAATAACGATGCTGCAGCGTCTTGACAAGAGGACCACCACTGACCTTGGCCTACAATGAGATTTAAAAAATACAGATCATATTCATGCATTCGTTTATTATTGTGCGTCAATTAAAAAAAAAGTTATTTCTATCGACTACTTGATGAAATATCGGCAGAATACTGGATTGTTAAAAAAACAATAGTTGCATCTCTCATGGTTCTGGAGTCCTTTGTTTTGTCAACCTTCATCCACCTCAGTCATCTTTGTTGCCATTTGTATTTTGCTGTTTTTTCTTCCCCAGAGTAAAACCAAATTGGCTGACAGTAGGTCCAAGATGGATTGATGGATCTCTCCATGAGAAAAAAAAAATCTGTTCAATCTTAGAAAAAGAAAAAGACAAAGACAATCTGAATCAATGAAGGGGAATCTGAAGCAAAAGATTAAGTCTGCTTGTTATTGAAGAAAATAAATGTTAATCCTGGATTCCCTGTATCGGATTCCCTGATGAGCTAATTGGCTCACAGACACATCGCAGACACGGTCGAAGCCATGTGGGATGTTTATTCTGACCGTCACTGAACCTGCAGTTCAACCGAGTACTAATATTACCGCTGTGTTGTACGCTGTGTACTACGTGTACACATAACCATTGCACCTCGATGGCACAGGAAGAAGGGAGTCACTGCTGATAAAAACTGTATTCATCACAGAAGTGGATAGTTCATTAATTTCTGCAGAAATACCATCTGGGGACAACATCAGCCTACTCAAACAAGGCTGACAGACCATAAACCTCCTAATCAGCATATGCGCTCCTACAAATAACTAAACTGTTCACGTTCCTCCCACCGTTTGAGCAACACCTTTAACCCACAATGCCACTTACAGTCACGGAGGAAAAGGTCACGCTGACTGAAAAGGACTTGACTCGCTGCTGCTGCGTAGCGGCAGTAACGAGAGCATTGGGCCTGTCCTCGAGAGCGTGCTGAATTCCATTAGCCACCTTGTCAGGTCGGAGACACACAGTCAGTCCAACCACTGGCCTGTTGGGTGAGATGTAATTATCCGGTGCAGTTCTCCTGCTGCGTTACAGGTCATTGATGCTTATTTCCTCAGGAAGGGTTGAAATCTGTATCGATTGTCAACTTAAGTAGGCCAGGTTTATCACCTGGTTCGCATCTTCCTTTCTGGGCTGATCGATACAAATTTTACCCGACAACCTCTTTCACCCCACGTCAAAATTTCCAGGAAGTGAAGTCTTGCTTATCTACTCACTTATTCACAATGCCTTCAAAGCATATGACGCCCCACAAAGCTCTGATTTAGCTCCTTAACTGTCTGCTCATGAAATCTAATTACATCCTCACTCAGTAATCTGGAATTAATTCACTTTAGATGAAGGTGATTGATAACAGCCGGTGGAAAAGTCACCTCGGTCGCTCACCAGCAGCCTGGCTACACGTTGCATAGAGGTGCAGAACATGACTGATAGGACCTTCTCCCCATGACAGACGATCAATGAGGAAGGACATCTGTGAACGTATGCGTGTTTATGTTTTAGACGGTCATAAAATAGAAACTTTCCTCTAAACGTCACCGATAAATCCAGCCACCCAAAACACGTCACGGTAGAAGCTTTCTATCAGCCGTGGTTGGTAGTGAGGAAGTATCCCTCCATCAGCTGACCACAATCTGAGATGGGGTCTGTGGCTTCTGAGCAATTCCTCCTCCTGCAGAGTGAAAATGTGCACCGAGCCAGAACGTCTCTCTCCCTCTCCCCAACGCAGCGCCACAGCGGCTGCAGGAGAACGACTTACGAAGTGATGATATCTCCAGTGGTGTCGAGTGTTTGCGGGTATTTGTCCACATTTTGCACCTGATTTCAGTTCAACCGCATGCGAAAAGGTGAATGAATGTTATTTTCACGCCACATGTGATGATTTGATCTTAAAGAGTTCTTCGGTGCTCGTCTTTTGTTCCAGGGAATTCTGCAGACTGGATGTCCGGAGTGGCAGCGAGCTCTAATCCCCCGAGGAGTTCAGACCCGGGTTGTGCTGGTAGCTGATGATCTGTCTAACTTTCACTCTTTAACATGTTGCAGCTACTGATTTCCCAAAGACATTACAATTGTCTCCATGGACTATTACAGTCAGCACAAGGCAACACATTCCGACCACAGACTCAGTGAGGGAAAACTGCAAAAATCAAACGGAGAAACAAAGGTATAAACCTCAGATAGAGCCGGGATGTGTCTCCCTGGGACGGGCAGACCAGAAATATGTTGCATGAAGTGGGAGAAGCAAAGTGATGACCTGGACTGGGAAGGGGATGGGGAGTTGGAGGGGGAGCACGAATGGGGTCTGAAAGCTGAGAGAGCAGAACACATTTAAAGGGGATATCAGAAGTGATGGGTTAAGATGTAGGTGCGCGATTGCCGCTGCTGTGATCCGTGCCAGCCCTTTGTAAAAGCAACAAGATTAAAAATGAGATGTGAGAAAGTGATATGATATAAAGGAAATGAACTGAACCTTCTTCTTAGTTCCACATGTTAGCAGAATGGTATTGGAAAGTCAAACAGCTTAATGCAAAATATGAAAAACAAAACCGTAAAGCACTTTGTAAACCTTGTTTTGGAAAGGCGCTCCATAAATAAAGTCTATTATTGTCATCACTGGTCATTATAGAATAGGATGAGCAAGTGTGAGACACTTGGAAGTACCGTAAAATATCTAATTAGCACCTCATGGCTATTATTGCGCATGGTAATTTAGTGTTAATATTGGATGTGCTGTTTTCAACTCGTGTACAGCGACTGCAAAGGATGAAATGTTTCACCCAGCTGTTGTTACCGCATAAGAGGATCCCAGGAACAATCAGCGGCGGCCGTAAAATGATCTGTCTTCTGAGCAGATGCAGTCCCACGATACACAGTGGGAGAAGAATAGCATCAGAGGACAGTGTTTGTTTTCTCAAGACCAGATCGGACATTAGAGCAGAAAACAATTACAGAGATAAAACGATAACGTCACAAAGGCAACACACTCCAGATTTAATGGACTCTCTGGAATCCATTTGGCCGCTTCATTTTGATGCGTAGAATGAAAAAAAAACACAAACTATTTTGTTAAGAGCTTTGAGTGAAGTGGAGAGAACCCAATCATGGCCAATAACTGGGCAGGAACTAAATGATGGTAGAATTACTTTGAAGAGAAAAATTACATGAAAGTAGACGCAAATGCCGCTAATATCTTCATACTGAGAGAAGCTGGAATATGACGTTACACATGGGGAAGGCTGTTTTGGGCAGAATTGGTCACACTCAAAAGGAGGGTAAAAGCTGCAGTGTTGGCACACGAGAACCAGCAGTGGTTCATTGTGGTGCGATGTGAATCCGTGGTCTTTCAATCCCAGGTGTCTGCATGAATGAATGCATGGGAATGAATCGGTATCGGCCTGCTAGGACATCGGCAGAAAAGAAGAGTCATAATATCGGAGAGTTAACTTCAGGGGTCTCCCATTACAGTCATGTAACTTTGTAGGAAATTGATGAATAATGAGGCACGCACACAAAGAAAAGCTCTTTGCAATATACTAACGTCATGCTGAGAAGAACTGTCAGGAATCATGAATACAACTGATTCTTCTCCTGTGTCCGAGTGTTTCTTGGTATTAATAGTGGTTTTTTTTCCATTCATGAAGCATTTTGTTCGTACTCATCAGGCAGCTGTTTTGTACTTAAAAAATTTGACCCTTTGTTGAGTTGTCCGTTTTTTATTTCCAGTGTGTTTTAAAAATTACACACTGGAGATGTCAGTCAGGATGATGTGGATGGATCAACTGCCCTCTGTGTCCCACAACTCACACCAATGACTGAACGTTGATGGTGGTGTGTCACGCTAGGCATGCAGCACCCATGACTGTCTTTTATCGGGACTGCGACAGATGCTATCTATCAGATATAAGTTAGGTATAGTGCATCTGATCAACTGAAAGGCAAATCTGCAAAAACAACCTCTGTAAGAGGTCATCAATCACCGATAAGTAACCAAGTGTCAGGGGGGGACTGATTGATTCAGGGGCTTCTCCTCTTTTGTCCGTAATGAGGCAAGGGCCTCGTGGAGCTGGCAGCACACTCAGGGTCTGCTGGTGGGCAGGCACCCATTGATGGCTGCTGATGAGAGGGACGCATCCTGAGCCACCAGCGTGAGAGTTGGCAGGACGTGGGGTCCATCCAGATGGGGTCTCATCTGGCCCCGGCCTTACACCGTCTCTAAAGACTCCCCACTCCCCTCACACAATGGGACAGCCCAGCAACAGACTTTACATCCTCAATCAGGGCAAATGAACATGAGGGGTTTACCCCTACATCAAACGTGTCCCTCATTGCCAGGAATCTCAGAGAGAGATCCAGCCCTGACATTTAGAGTTTGTCTGATGGTCAGAGATGGAAAGGTTAGGCCTACTGAGGAAAGGAAATTTCTGATGTTTGAAGATGAACAACACAGCGGGAAAGCAACACACACATCAAGGTTAGCAGAATCTAAATTGGTGAATGTCAACAGACCAAAACAAACAAACAAAAAAAGACTGAAATCAAGGACCCACAGGACAGTAAGATGGTAACTGAATGTGTCAGTGTGGTCCAAAATCCACTGGAAATCGAACGTTAATTATTACGTTGAATGCTATGCTGTCTGAAATTGTGTACTTCTATATTTAAACCTAGTATTTTGAGTGTGTAGTGTGGTGCGATCACACTGAATGAGTATGAGAAAATGTAGTGCACTACACACACGGAAATGGCGCACTCAAACCGCCAAAAAGTGTGACTCGAAGGACTTTTCCACCCTCAACGACCGCCATCTTAGTGACATAGCCGAACGTGACGTACCATTCACTTCCTGCTCACAACACCAGCTGCTCCAGGGGTGAAATCACCTCTACCGATGACGTCCCGGCAAACAGTAACGTTAGCTTGCTAGCTTGTCAACCATGTCACAGTTTCAGGCATTGATGCTGTGGCGTACGTTTGGTGCTTGTGTGTGACAAATCGTCATCTTCACTGGACCACATTGTGATTTAAAATAGGAAGTCTGAGGCTTGATGTGTTGTAAATCGTCTCAAAATGAGCCAACTAGCGGACGGGCAGTAAGTAAGTGCACAACAGTACGTTGCGAGTAACTACATAGTGTTCATCGTGTACTAGAAAGAAGTGTACCTCTGATACTTGCACTCAGGGAGTAGAACATTCACAGCTTCAATGATGACGACTCCGCATTCACAACGTGTTGGATTTGATTGATCTGAACGTGAACATTCATCTCAATGTGCTGGATTCGATCTCATGGGGTGGACAGACTATCAATGAGCAGTAGCCCACAGATGCCAACTAATCACTAGTAGTTATTTTAATGTATCAGGACACGAGGTTTACACTATAGACTCATCCATGTATATTGAATAATGAAATGGGTTGTCCCTTGGGCCAACATCTCTGCTAATATGTACACAAAGACAAAAACATCCCCTCCTTTGTCCCCTCCTTTAGCAGGGAATCATGTCTCCATGGCAACTGACATATACACGGACTGTTACAAAAAATTCCTTTAGCTGCAGTACGGCATGTTATTTGAACATTGGCGAAATATGCTCTGTATCCAGCATTACAACTAATCACATGAATACTACACTGACAATAGAGACAATAAAACCCACAAAACTGCGGTTAGAAATCAGTGGGGCTCTTGTCCGAGGGGAATCGCTACGAGCAATGATTTCCGATGCATAGCTGATCCTGCCTTTGAAAGCCCACACTAATACCCCTTCCATGTGCACACTGAGCTAAGCAGGCTTCCCAGTGGAGCAGGTCTGGGCGGAACGGGGTTACAGCATGTGCTGACGCATGGGAGTCAATCGATACGAATCACTGAGAAACCTTCATGAAGAACAGGAGCCTAGTGCAGTGTGCTCAACAAATATTCCATCTGACTCCACCAGTCCAGTGCTCTTGAACAGAGGACGTCAGTTTCAACACGGATTGGAAGGAAAGTCCTTCTGGTCTTGAAAAGGAAAGAAATGACTTTGACTGAGCGTGGGGATGTCGTTCAGGACATGGTAACTCACCAAGTTAGGTCATGGGCCACTGGACTTGCTTGTTTGCTTTTTTACCTCTAATTTAAGTGGCATCTTCATTTCAATGGGTTCGGTATCGGTATTAGTTAGCGAGATCCAAGTCAGTGGAACCCACCTCCAGTCGTCAACAGGTCATGAGGTCCGCATTTATATGAATGACAGACAAGTTGACAAGTAAAACCATCACGTTCATCATACTGCTCATGACATGGCCCACCATGTTGCCGAGGCAAGCTCACGCAATTAACCTGCTGCCAGAAACCAACCCCCTAAATCCAGGGACCTAAAATTAAAATGCAAATCCTCAGAGCGCTCCAACTCAAAATGGCTTATTTAAAATAAACTGTCGCAAAAAAAAAAGGTGGCATTCATGTTTGCATGGGCTGAATTCTGACATTGAACGTACATATGAAGATCAGGAGGAAACTGTGGATTCACAGAAGTATTTGCTGTGTATTTGAATGGAATCTGCTACATCTACAGTCATTTACAACCATCTGTGGAGACACTACGACACGGAGTGTATTTTGTTATATATCAGTGGTAATCCATTTCATATTAGATTTAAAAATGCAAGAAAATGTGCAGTGAACTGAATGAGCACTCACGATGGAATGCATCCTTCAAAAAAAAAAAAACATATTGACTATTTGCTTGCCAAAACATTGATCATTCCACGCCTCGTCTCCTCCCACGTAATGAAAACTAAACAGTACATTAAGTCAGCGTCTGACTTTTGAGCCATCTGCTGGTGCTGCAGGCAAATCTGTGCTTTAAACAGAGCGGCGCGGCAAAGTGTGTCTGTTGTTCCACTGTCACATGAGGACGGGGGAGGGCTGCCTGTTGTCTCATCACTGTCATCGCCAAATAGAAATGAGCCGTATCTGGCCTTTGTGTGGATGTGTGTGTGTGTGTGTGTGTGTGTGTGGTAAGCAGATTATCAAGGGGTGTTGGAAGGTATTACGAAGAGTGATGAGCAGGAGTAGGAGGATCACTAAGATGCAAAGTGTCTCATCTTGTGCCTCGCTGAGCATCGACAAGATGAGGCCCCAACAGGTGGCAGAACTCTGCAAGAATCAAACTGTGTGGGCATGCATCTATCAGCCGATTAGTTCCACTTGCTCCATTCATACTAAACATGGCATCTTATATATATGAATACAACTGATGCTCAGGTGCTTTGGAACATCAGTTCCATCGGCACATACCCCCTTTCATCTAAATGTAAGGACGGAATTTACTTCAGAGATTATATTTTAAATAACCCCCGAATCAAAGTCAAAGATAACCAGCTTTGCTGAAAGTGCGTGCAGGTAAGAAAATAATAACCTCAAAATACAGTTCAGAGCAGGACCAATCGCATGTCTGCACCTGAAACTCCTCTCTCTCTAATGTTTGCTGGACATATCTCGGCCATATTCAGTTCATTGTGGTTAGTTCACATACATCCATGTGAATATGATGTCTGCAGACTGAGTTTGACTCATTGTCCAATGGAGCTTCAGAGCGTCTGCATCATTTCCTGGAACCTGTATGGTCAGAATTGTAGACAAAAATAAATTCCTTCCTGGATGAATTAGCAGATCTTTATGGTGACTGATGAATGGCAGGTGCAGGCGGTCCGAACCTCCGCGCCGATGCCACATAGCTGACGTCTTAAATCACGAACCGATCAGCTACAGCCTCAGCCCAAATCATTTTCCCTTACAACTGCTGAGCCTCAATCGACTGGGTCTTAAACTGCGAGCGATCATTGTCCTGACAGCTATAGACGGTTGAATTTCTTACATATGTGGTAGATGACAGTGCTGTGTGATGATTTTCTGTTTCTGACTACAGAGTCACAAATCATCATCCTGAGAAAAATGAATGGAAAGACGGAGAGAATGACTGATGCATGTATGAGTGCTCTCGTACCTCGGGGGAGGCGGTTCTGAATTAGATTGCTAGCGGTGGTTGTAAATAAGGCGTTGGGCCCCTTCATTCGACCTGCCTCTGCCAAGTGGAGAAGAAGCACATTGTGTGTCGACCGTTACAATGTCTTGTATCTGGTGGAAGTTTGAAAGCTCAGAGCGTAAAAAGGGGAGAGGGGTGTGTGCGAAGATAAACAGGCAGTTGTGAGCGCTAAAATTAGTCTCCTCCGGGGTCTAGTATGGATTAAAAGTAGGGATGTTATCGTGCTGATGTCTAGACAGGTGGCGAGCACCGCCTGGAGTGATGCAGCCAGCCGTCTTGAAGCCTCTGCCTTCTTTCTGTACTTTTATCTGGAGGACAATGGGCACTTAAGAGCTGCACAGTAACCTGCGGCAATGTAAGGACAGCGATGTCGATAAAAACATACAACAAAATAAAGTAGCTTGAGGAATGTTGCCCGTCTGAGTGCAGCTGGGACTATTGTTGTCAGGTAATTTATTCTACTTTTGTGTTGTACTTATCTTTAAAATCTGTATTTATTTTTTTATTTGGTGGCAACATTAATGTCGTGTGTTTGTTTGTTTTTTTGATTAATGTGACTTGTGTGATCAGCCTGGTCCATTTTTGAAAGACAGATGAGCACAAAGGTGCTCATTTTTACACCATCCAACTATAGTTTATTAAATGAGTTAATGAAACTGTGGATAAGAAGATTAACAAAAACCCTATAGTTCAATTCATTGATGTTTCCATAGTGCCATTGCAAAATTAATGAATGCATTTGAAGATTAAGCATATTTGTGAGAAAAAGATAGAAAAAAGTCATTGTGTAGCAGGTGAAGGACGTGAGCCAGCAGAAAAGTGCTGACTTTGACACTGAAGTATTACATCTTCAGCCTTCTACGTATTCAGTATTTGTGTTCAGTGCTCGGTGTTGGTGCAACAGGTACAAATCATACAGGACACGCAAGGCAGAGAGTGGGAACACAGGGAGGTAACACGTACCAACGGGATTTAATGCACACTGACAGAGATGGAGTAGATGAGAGAAGGACCAGCGAAGCCTCCTAGAGGCTGGTTCAAGGCATCTGGTGCAACAGTGGAGTGTTTCATCCTCTGTCTGAGCTGAACAGCGTTCACTTCCATTCATAGCGATGTTGAGGAGAAACCATGCGCACCATGATAAAGTAATGACAAACTCCCTAATGATATTATGAAGTTACTGTTGAAATATTTAGTCACACCAAGAGGAAGTTACCCGCACCGGAACGTGTCTGTCTGTACCTCTTCAGGTGAAAACAACAACAGCGTATGAACATGCGTTGTCTTGGCGAATGGAAACGATACATGTTCATTTGCATATAGAGCGGGGACATGAGATCCGATCACAAGTGGTCACTTGAGATGCATGAGGAGACGCGTTTCTATGTGCAACCTCTCGGGCTCCTAGCAGAGCCTTCGTTTTATCATTCCCCATCCTCTGCACACACACATGCACCTTCCTTTATCTGCCCGGAAGATTCTAAGGAAACAAAAAAATATACAACAGATCTCCACTGCCGCCTCTGAGAGCTCTGCTGTTTTATTTTGCATTCAAAGTGATGTTCCCTGCTTTACTGTTTCTCTATTGCAGGCATTGAATTAGTTGCCTGAACAGATTGCCTGAAGACGGTGAACGGAACAGCCAACAGTTGGACATTTCTCCAGCCCTACATGCATTCCCACTTATTTTTCAGATTTTTTTTTGGAACAGAGAATGTGCCTCCATGCTGTTCCTCCTCTCGCATTCAAAACGGGCTTTAAACTGCAATAATGAAGGTCCCGTGGGACAGTTGGAGATCGACCCTCTTTGAGTTTAATGTATGCGTGTGATCAGTCAGCCAGACTAAAACAAGGTAGGGGGCAGACGCTATGTGCAGTTCACGTCTCTGTGTCCCACTGCTGGACTGGCCTCCAGCTGAAGCACTTCCATGGCACCACTGAGATGAAAGTGACGCTGCCGAGCTGGCAGTGACGATCATATTATGTCCATGGAGAGGGAGGCTGAAGATAACTTGACTAATTGCACTAAATTGTTGGGGGGGGGGTTCAGACAGCCAGAGCTACACGAGGCACAGCGAGAGAGTTCAGCGGTGCGACAGGGCAGCTGCGTAGGAGAATCAGAGACAAATGGCTACAAAAAGAAAGGGAGGACACAGAGAGAGGTAGCAGGGAGAGGAGCTGTGGAGGCGGACGAGAATGGGTCGATTCAAAAATGCTAAGTGTCGTGACAGGAAAAGGTTGGAGAGACAAAGGCGCGCCCCCTGTCAAGTGCAACGTCTTTGTTCACCCGTTCTTTCTGGGTTTTGTTTTGGGGTGTTTTTTGTTCCTGTCATCTGATGCTCCTGCTAAGGCCATGGACTGTGGAGGAGAGGACACACTACGTTTGAGCAGGGTGCAGGCTCAGGGTTCTATCGCCAGGTTCACACAGGTTAAGGCCGTTCAGAGACATACGAGTACGAGGGGCTGAGAGGCTGATGTGAGAAGTCTGTTCTTCTCTTGATGTATGTGTGTGCTTCTTTTTCCTGCAATGATAACAAATACAAGACATGTTGCGAAGGACAAACAAATGCATTGGGGCCATAAATTCATACAATCGGCAAATGAGATAGACAATGCAAGATCTCTCTCCCTCTCTCATTACTGTGGTAAACAAACATTGGAACACAGAACAAAGATCTCTCAGACTTGTCTGTCAAGTCACCATCATTTTAACGTCTCACTTCCAGTACAAACCGTGGTATGATGCTCTTATTGTGAAAATCTGAAGTGCGCTACATCCGGTCCGCGATAAACGCTGCTTTAAACTGGCTACGTCACATTTTCTTGCAGCGACAACACCCCCTAAACTGTACTGGAGCCGGATAACGACGACACAAGCAGAAGTATCGGTAAACATGACATGTCAACACTGTAAGTGCAACGACAGGTGAGCTAGGTGGCTAACTAGCAGGGCCGACACAGCAGGTAATCAACCGGATTTTAATCCAGAAATATCCCAGTTGCAGTGAAATACTTTTGCTGTTATATTGTAGTTGTGTGTATTTGCTGTAGCGACTAACCTGCAGGATGACATCTTAATACCAGCACTACTCTGCAGTGGATCAGAGGAGATCAAAAGAAAATCTATTTGTCTGGGAGGAGAAGAGCTGCAGAGAAAAGACCTGATCAGGACAAGGATCAGGGTATTCATCACTCAGCGAGTATATCTGCACTGGAAACGACCTTCCTCTCTCAGGCAAATGTTATGTTGTTCTTGCCGTTTGCTTGTTTGTTTGTTTGGACGTGAAGACAATGAATCATCAGTGGGTTCTTGTCTCAATGCCTGGTCACCACAATGACTTTTGACCAAATCCAGTTTCCTTATTCTGGTTGTTTCTTACTTTAGGATCAAGTATTTGTCTGATGCTTCGATGTGAAAAACGTCCTGTTCATTTACAGACAAACAGATTCATTGTATGTAGAAAGAGAAGACAGAGACACAACGCACAGTGAGACAGTTCAGGAGAATCAGCGACAAATCGCTCCAAGAAGTAAGGACGGACATGGGGAGGCCTGGGGAGGAGCTATGGAGTCTTTCATAGCTGTTTTTACACAAACCCACAACCCAGGGGGGGGCGTTGTACTAGTTTAAGTCCACAATTTGCCTCAAATGGCAATTTACTTAGACCAAACCCTGAAAGTAGGACTTCAATGGTGCTTCAGAAACAATCTGAAAAACAATTTATATTTGATTTTAACCCGAATAACAAACACTACTATGTCACGATAGATTCAAAAGTGAAAAAACTGAAATAGAACAGAAGGAAGAAGGACATGTTTGAGACTGTGCTCTGTAGTCTTAAAAAGGTATAGTTTGGATATACTGTATTTATAGTTTGACTAAGCATGCAGAGAATATAAAAAAGAAACAAGAAACAAAAACAGTTAAATGTGAAAATTATTTTTTCTAAGTGACAAACAATGAGCAACAAAAGTGCCAGAATGTCGTCCCCGATCTGAACTGCTAAAAGTTGTCTAAAAAAAACACTAGAGCCCTACTTTCCCCATGAAAAATCAGAGGAACCTCAGAAGGCTGCGAAATAAAAAAAAAAAAAAAAGATAAATAAAAATAAACCTGACACAGCGGATCACAGCTCAGACAAAGGTGTCTGTCCTTAAAATGACACCGTGTAACATCATAACTCAGACTGAGAAAGTTCTGACTGACACACAATACTCTGTTCTACATATTCAACAAGGGTCATGTGATGATGTAGGGTCATTTCGAGGACAGCAGAAGAAGATCTCTCTGAAAGTCATACATCAGTCACTGAAACTGGAGGTGAAACCAATACACCACCAAATGACCTCTTCAAAACCAAGTCACGGGAAACGGGCGTGTCATATGTTCATCATTTTTCCAGTTCATCAGACATCTCTGTTCCCAGTCAGCTGTGGCTGACACATTAACATTAATTCTGGCTGTTGCAAATAAAAATGTGATTCCCCCCCCCCCCCCCAAAACATTTTTAATAAAGTTGTGTTCAGTCCTTGGGCTGTTGCACAACCCCGGTTGAAGTTCTTTATACAGAAGACCGAGTCTTCACCACAGCACACCTGTCGCAAAACAGCGCTGACACACTGATTTTCAATAAACCAAGGACTTACTAAAGTACTTCATGCCGCTTTAGTGACAAGATTATTATTTCCAGATGAATTCCAAACAGTGTTTTTGCTCCATCACATGCTAATAGAGCCGTCATTGTAATGGAGGGTTTTATGTGCTAATCGCTATCAGGTCGCTGATGTGACAGTAAGTTATGGGGGTGTGGTAATGAAAGGATGTTTCCCTTACAGGTTTAATTTAGCCACCCCAAAACTTGATGGGTCATTAAGTCTGAGATCAGGGCCCCATTAAAGTAGAGAAAGGACCTTATCGGAACCTCCGTCTTCGCCCTCACACATGCTGAGGGCTGCATGATCATGGCAGCATGAAGGCATCGTGCATCCTTGCCTTTCATGAACCTTTTACAGCAACTTCCCTAATTAACTTTAATGGTCAATAATATCATTTTATGCCTTTTCACTCTATTTTCGAGATTCACACTCCTCCACGAATCCATATGATGCTCCCCCATACCCCCAGCCTCCTTCCCCGGCACAACCAGCTCCATTTCTCTCTGCTTTCCCCCTCTCCCGACCTAAAGTGTCAATGGTTTAAACGGATTGCTCAGGCAGCCAGTTAACCTTCTCATCCCATAAAAAGTATAATTGGTTTACTATAGAAAGAAGCCTTTTCCAGGCTGGCCATAATCCCTCAGCTTGATTAATGCTTCTTTAATCAATTGGTGTCTACGAGACCCGCCTACTCAGTCGCATCTTGTAAGGGGGGGAACAGCTGGCCTTTCTAAAGGTCAGGAAAAGGGGGGTCACCTGAGGTCAAAGGGGCTGATGGATCAAGCAGGAGGAGTCAAACCACTTCAACACATGAACAAAACTCTTGTACTAATTCAGGATCCTGTCAAAATTGTAAGAAGTAATGTCAGCGTTTATGGTGAGTTTCAGTGTGTGTGTGTGTGTGTGTGTGTGTGTGTGTTTCATGTGGATGGTTTACTAGTTTTTATGAGTCAAAGAGATGACACACCACCAAAGGATTATAATTAAACCGCAGCTTCGTTTTTTGTACGATTTCTAAGCTGCAGGGCTTTAAGAGAAATGCTTGGAATTACAAATTGGGTTATAAAGGGTAAAGGTTAAGTTTAGGTGAAGCAACAAGGGTGAAGGTTAAGGCTGCAGGGTCGTGAATCGTAATAGGTTATCCACAAATATATATTTCACATGTCCATCTGTGTGTGTGTGTGTGTGTGTGTGTGTGTTTACCAAGCCCCAACTCCCATGTGACTGTGGTGCACAAAACACAAAGAAGACCTAGAAACACATACTCCATCTGAAAGCAATTGCTCCAACACATCTTTTGTGGTGACATCACGCAAAATGAGAAACAATCCCCAAGTGTATTGCTGTTGTAATTTTGTCTTCGAGCGGGATGAGCTGCTCACCGCCACCGCCAGCGGTGCTGAGGGGTTTATGCTCCGTTCAAAACGGACTCAAATAACACCTGGACATTTAAACAGCCCGCTGTGATGTATGAATACAAATGTCACTGGGAAATTCAACTATTCACGATGACTCGTGTGTTGAAACAAACTATTTTACTCCAAAATACTTAATGACCCCCCCCCACCGATCCACCTATGCATATGATCAGTCTGCATATTCTCTGTGGAAACAGGAGAACGTAATCAATATACCAATTTCACCATTGATGGACATCTAAAGATGATAACAGGACGTCCTCCCTGAGGACCGAGAATGGGAAATATTGAACCGCAATATCAGTGTGATGAGCGTCGCATGTATTAGCATTCAGTATATGCATTTAAATGACTTTCAATGTAAATCCCAAAGTGTCACTTCTAGCACGGGGAAGGTGAATGTGTGTATTTGTAAAGGAGACAAAGACCTTACCGAGATTTGAACTCTCAACGCTCTAAACCTGAACAATGAATTCTCTCACCAATCATTTGCTGACGGATGTTTGGTTTCTATCAGTTTCCCACATATCTCCGTGTTCCCTTTTCTCCTTTTGCAGCCTTTTCGACTTTCCAAAGGCTGTCAGAGCCGATCGGCTGGTGATTTAGTTAAACTTGTAAACAACAGCAGCCATCTGTCTCCATCAACTTTAATAACAGTTCAACGCTTATTCCCTTATTCATTAGGATCCCGAGTGCAGCCAGCAGGCGCTCTGTGTTGGCATAGGAGAAATGGCTGCACAGCCCGTGTTAGTATGCACATACATGCCTCTCCTACACTGACTCACTGCGACAACACTGCAGTTAGAGATGGGAGAGATGGTGAAAAGGGGAGTGGGGGATGGATGAAGACTGGAGGGGTAAAGGGCGAATGGAGATCGGTTTCTGAATACTCTCAGCATCATGGATCGGGACACTTGAAAACAATAATACACACAAAAAGACACAACATCTCAAATTACAGCAGCAAGTTTGCGTCATAAATAAGACATGAGTGTGTAAAGGATCTTTAAACGAGCACCTCGTTGTGTTCTTTTATTAATACTCTTGAGCCAATGGCCTGTAGAATATGCATCGACTGACCTGCCCTTCCCTTCCCTCTTCTTATGCAAATCGTCATTGACATTTCCCGCATGGCCCCACTGCCGCAGACCAGGAAACCACCGGGCATTAGCAATAATAAAATGCTTCAAACAGAGCGACGGTCGAGCGTGAGACATTACCATACTGGAATTACAGCCACCCATATGCTGCAGCGTTGACCTGACATCTTTGAAAAGATTCTGTTGTTATTTCACAGGTTTGACGGTCAGGTATTCTTTGTGCATGTGAAAGGCTGCAGCATTCATCTTCAGCCCATTTATCATCCCTGTCTACTCCTCTCCGGTCCTCCATTTGTCTATCCATCCATTCATCGCTGCAGCCATCGGTTCATGGAGTCTTTGTTTCACATGACGATCCATCTGTCACGGCCTCTGTGATACCGATAGAGACATCTCATTTCAAACATACACCTTGACCAAATACCTTGAAATACCCACAGTTCTGGTCTAGAATGTTCCTTGCTCACTTTGACTTTGTTAGTAAGACTAAGCTGTTGCTCAATGGAATGCATATTGCACATTGATCTGTTTTATTGTTCTTCTAGCATATTATTTCTTCACCAGCAGGAAGTTAGTATGTGTATCTTGGGAGATCTCTCTCGCTCTATCTCTCTCGCTCTCTCTCTCCAGTTTGAACCTTAAACAGACTAGAATCAGTCTCAAATTATGGTAAGAATGTGCAATGTTTATAGGTCATGCTCTGTTTGAACTGAGTGCACCAGCTGTGACACAGCCACTGTGTCTTCCTTGATCTTATTTGTAAATCTATTAATTTTTGATACAAAAAAACAAAAAAATAAGGGGATCAATGAGTTGATGGAGATGGAATAACAACCAAGGTAATTGGATTTCCTGACTTCAATACAAGCCAATTAACCTTACACTGAGACATTAGCAGAGAATGGAGTGGTTCAATAGCACAAAAACCCGAAAGCAGGAATAGCTTATCTCTGTTGAACCGCATGGTGCCGGTCCCCAAGCATTCACTCAACAGTGTAACCCCGTCTGCACTAACTGGGAAAAAGTGACCTCGTGCCATGTCATCTTTTAATGATGATTCATACCGTTGAATACTTCTCACCCTCCCTGCATGTTAATGATGTCTTTCACTTTTACTGGCTGCCGCGGGTTCATCCAGGACAAAGACTAGCGCAAAGGGTTTACACATTGCTCACTAGAGACCCTCAGCAGACGGAGCTGCGATAAACACATGATTAGGGAGACAAATGATATTAGAGCCAATCATCTTCGCCCACTCGGGTCATTAAAAGACCACACAGCCACAATAGATCAGTGCTAATTGGATGCAGAATAGAACCCATAACCGCCCATTAGATCCATCAATCACCCGTCCGTCTTAGAGAACCTGACCTGATGATTTACAGTACATCGTCTTTTTGCACGCACGCAACTGGAGAAGTCATAACGTCAATGACACCGACTGCCTCTGTAGTCGATGTTGTTTACACAGAATTCCCTCCACTGTGAGATTATCATACTAATAATAATGTGTTCCACTTGGTGCGCCAGTTGGTATGTGAGTCGATTTCCAAACGTCTGGAGCGCTCTCCTAACTTTATTTAGGTCGGTTGTATCTTTGTACGTGGATGACTAACATGACGTGAGGAAGTGGTGCAATAATCACACACTGAGTACGTCCTTCAGTAAGATGGATAGAAGAAGAGACACATCAGTGTTCATTCATTCCCCCGATGAACACTGTATGTACAATAAAAGAACACCCGTTTCCCGCAAAACTGTGCATAGCAGGAGGGTGTCAACACACACAGGTCACGAGACAATACACGATATTGGGTCTTCGGGAAAGACACAAGAAAAGTAAAATGATCACATGTATGACTGGACAGTCCCAAAAGTTGCAACACAAAGTCGGGGCATTGTGAAATGTTTCAGCGTTGCCTTCCACAAAACAGTCTACCGGCAGGTTTACTGGTCTTAGCGATTCACTGACCGTATTCGTTCCTTGTTGTGTTGTCATTTAATTTCATACTTGGGAACAATACAAAGTCTTTATCTGAGGACTGAAATAAACATCGAGATACAGGTATGTGATGAGTTCTAAAAGTTACACAGTGAACACAATTAAATGCTGAAAGTCTCCAAGAACCAAGCTGACGTTCTGTCTCTAGTTTCTTTCTGCTGCACCTCAAGTCAAAGGATGGTATGGTCGTCTGATGCTCCCACGTCGTTCCATCTACCCCGTGTAACTATTATGTAACAAACAGTGCTGGTTTGAACTGATTTCTGATTAACCTAATTATTGAAGGATCACCATGTGATATTGGATAATTTGAGCATCCTGGTACACAAGGATGTTCCTGTGTTGCTGAGCATCTGTCTGTTGAACTATCTGTGTGGGTGGAGGAAATGTGTTATTTAATTTTAAAAAATTCATAACATCTTGTCACAGATTGTAAACTGCAGTTTAAAACCTAATGTGTGACACCTACGGGTGAATGAAATCGGAGCGGACGTTTAGCATCACGACCTCTTGTGTGATTTTTCTTCAACTAACTGATGAGCTGTATCCTTTACTGACTCACTGGCTTGATTGTACATTACCTTTACAAAACACAGGTGATACGTGCAACAGCACAGATTTTATCTTGTTGGACGTATATTTGACTCTCTGAGATTCGTCAGTTTTTGGTTTGGAAAAGTCTTTCAGGTGTTGTTTCAAAAAGAAATTCATATTAATAATTGGGACAGTGGATACATTGGTAGGAGAATGTTAGAGATGGAGTTTCCAGGTAGGAGACAGAGAGGAAGGCCAAAGAGGATGTTTATGGATGTAGTGAGGGAGGACATGGAGGTAGTTGGAGTCAGAGTAAAGGACACAGAAGATTAGAAGATTAATAATTGGATAATAAAATGAATGAAATTGTGTATACAACCGATGCATCAAACAAACCCAGGGATTTCAACAGTTTAACTCGTGAAATTATGATTAAAAGTTTTAAACACACACAACAAAGACACCAGCGCTGTGTTCAGGCATTTTGGGGGCTGTGATAAAGTAACAGATCATTCCTCCTGAAATAACCGAGTAGAGTCCGAATTACAAATGACCTTCTGCCCGAACACTAAACACACAAACAAACATGGTGGCTCTGCAGGAGCAGCCGCATCAATCCCAGATTATCAATTATCATCAGGTCACAGGTACAGAGCAGTCGCCTGTCGGGTGGAATTGACCGGTGGAGAAAGTATGGGAATTCAATGACAACAAGTTGTCATGATGCTTCCAGCAAAAACCCAATGGTCAATTGAGCAGAATCCATTAAAGGTTGACTCAAGGATGCAAAGGAAGCGAGTTCAGGGGTCAAATAATTCTCCGGGATTAAAATCTGGATGTGCATGAAGTCGAAACGAACTGCCTATGGATTATTGACAGCAAAAACGTAGGATTGCACAATCTGTTCAAGTTGTTTTGCTGCAGAGGGAAGAGTGCTGACAGGAAATAAATTGAAGCACAGAGGAGAAATAAATTCCACCTGTGATCACCGACGAGCAACTCATCAGGGAAGTCATGTAACACAGCTTCCCTTGTTTGTGCGTGTACCTTGTGCTGTATTAATACCACTGTAATATGCATGTTCACTGAGTGCAGCGTGATAATTTCCCAAAAGGGATTAAAGTCTTCTTTCTTTTCCGTCACTATAAGGATTGTCACAGCGTCTTCTGATTTTACAACAAGACTGACTGAAACAGATGTATCCTACTTGTGGAACTTTGGGGTACTGCAGCGTTTCTGTAGGGATGAATCGGAGTATGTCCATCCAGTTTACGTCAGGACACCTTTGGACTACTCTGCACTGCTTGCTGGGGGAGTACGGAAAATGTCATCCATTGTTATGACCCCCTCAAATAACGATAGGGTGCTGCGTCCGTAAACGGCTCCCAATGGGCAATGGGCTCTGCTGCAGCAGCCCTCCGCCAATCGTCAAACATCATGGCTGGTACCTTTGAACATGGCCACGGTTCCCTGCCGTTGAACTGGATTGCTCCCTGGGAGGGTGTGTGTGTGTGTGTGTGTGTGTGTGGGGGGGGGGGGGCGACGCAAAGACTTCCTCAGGCTCTTGTCCTGAAACTAGTCCTACACGTGAACAACAGTACTCCAAAGCATAAGACCACTTGTGCTGTGCTGACAACGGAGAGCGGCTGCTGATGTCCGATGTTTCTTGAAAGCTGAGAAGTTGAACTAGGTTCCCTACCTGGTGTGACAAAGGAGCTAGGAAAAGGAGAAAATGTCACTCGAGTCCTGAAAATTGTGACCAGCCATGTGACTAATTATGGATCTCCATATTATGCAAAGATAAATGTATGTTTGATGATATCATCAGGGTTAACGGGTTAACTTCAGAATAAAAGCATGTAAGTTGTACAAGTTGTTTACGTAGCTCGATAAATGTTGACTTTCCAGAAAGGCACCCCATCACATCACAAGCCAGACAAATGGACAAGGGCTCCAGGTGTTCCTCGAAGGCAGAAATATGGTGTTTACCGTCCCGTGTTGATGCCGTGTTCTCGCAGCCTCCATAAAACAGCACTTTCTTCCGTCTGTGTCTTTAGAGCGTCTATATTTCTTGGGGATCTAATGGGTCTCGTTGGAACTCCTAATTGGCAGTCAGTGCAGCCGCTGTCCTTTGAGCTACTGTTGCTACAGGGGGGATTTGAGCGCTCCAACCAGCTTTGATGTGCTCAGAAGTGAATTCTCTCTTCTGTGCTGTGGCAGCAGAAACAGCACTGACCAGATGGGATGGTAATTGAATGGGAGAGGTATAAATGGAGCCTGTGTCATAAGTCTACAGCACCGCAAGTCCACAGGAGTGGCTTTTCATTATCGCTGTGGCCGAAGTAGCGGCGGCGCCTTCACAAAGGCCCGCGTGTTCACACAGCTGCTATTCCACACGGACCCTCAGGACTTTACCAGGGTGTCTAAGCACTTGATGTTCAGAGAGAGAAAGAGGCCTTTCATGTCTTCCCTTCCCATTTCTTTAAAGAAATTCAAGTTTTTAATTGCTTCTTTCCTTTTTAAATACCAATGGACCACCTCCACCAAGACCAACATCCTATTCCCCTGACGCTCTGCTGTCTCTAACTTGACCAGATGAGGCAAAGTATCAAGTTGAGAACCTGGAGTTAGTGGGAATATTTCAATCAAGACCCTTCTCTAAACCTTAGCGGATGCAAACTCTGTCAAACTTAAATTGGGTTGTCGCATTATTCCTGAAGCACGAATAATCACTATAATTCAAATATATTCTATCTACCTGTACAGGTGCATCTCAAAAAATGACTATATCATGGAAAACATTTTTTTTTTTAATCAAGAAAGTTTTTGTTTTAATTTCTATAATTGAAGCCTACAGATCTGTTGACTGGTCTTTTTTTAAGGTCTTGGAATTGAATGTACTATTCAAAAAATGTTATTAAACATATTGTAAATATATTGTAAGAAAACATCATGATGAAATCCACAACACAGCCCACTACATATTTTCCTGAGTTGACAGAAAAGTATGGTCTGAATTTCTGTTAGCAAGTGTCAGCAGCTCTTTTAATGTTCTCTGTAATGTCATAGACCAAAACCCTCACATTCATCAGCGCATCATAAATCATTGACCACGTGTCTGCTGCAGGAGAGGGTTTCCTATTGTGAGCAACGAACGCAAGGACATCGATGGATGTGTGGTGATCACCAGCTGGTAGGGCTGTAAGTTAAAAAAACAAAAATCAGCTGCAGCTGTTTACCAGTCGTGTTAAAACTATAGAATAAGATATTTGCGCCATCCTGGTTCCCTTTCACCAGACAGTGCTGGAGTATCATCCAAGACGTGAAAAAGAAATATGGTGGCAGGTGCATATGTCTGGGTCCCTGAAAGAGGAGGCAGATGACAAAACATTCATTAACGATGAAAAGAGTCTACACACACACACACACACACTCGAGAGCTCCTTCAGTGATGGACCCCCCCACCACCACCACCATGTATTTATCAAGCAGAGGCATCGCAGGTCCTTCCTTCTTGCCGCAGTCAGACAGTTCATCTAGAGCTGCTCACAATCGACCACACACACTCAATGCACATGTTCACTGTCTGCACCTTCATCTCATGTAAATATCCTTAGTGGGTATGATCATGTGCATGGCATCAGTTTCTATTCAGGTGTTAAAACCTGTAATTACGGCTTGTTTACTATTTATTTCTGACGCCGTCCCTTTCGGCTTTGCTGCTGCGGTGCCGTAAACTTTTCCCACTGAATGGCAATACAGGCTTTTCTTGGCCGTTATCTCATCGCCGTGAGTCACTCACTGTATAGTTTGTGTGATGAGGTTTCCAGTTAGTCCCTGTGCTGCCGACCATATAAAATTGAACGCAGGTCAGCTGACAAGCAATTAATATCAATTACTAGAGGAACCTGCGGCTGTGACTGCACCATAGGAGTATAGTATTTTCCTAAGTGGTAGAAAACCACACAGCCACCCTTGAAAACGGGACCCCCAATCAAACCCAGTGTACCATATTTCACACTCCAGTGAAGGGGCTTACAAGCAGACTCTTTTGACTCCCCAGCACAAAGAGTCATCCCACGGTTGCCAAAACTGTCACTCTCCGCATTCATTTCAAAAGTGGACTTTCTCTTCCACGATCCCATTGAATGGGCGAGAGTCACCGGCTCTGGACACAACTTCAAATGACAGCAACAAAGGAAGGGAAGCACTCGAGTGAACGGGGCATTATATGATCAATAGCGCTGGTCAGTTGGAACAGAAAGAGGTGTTTACTCGTCCGAAGCCAGGGAGAAAATACGGAGCAACGAGAATCTGAAGTATAGTTACAAACACCAGCGTCACCAAAGGGGTGTGGGGGCAGTGATCCATGTCAGAACAGGGCAAGGTCAAGACCTGGCTGGCTTATCTCTGTAAATTAACTGTCGTCTTGAACAATGGACGGATGGTTTCAATTAAATTGCGCCGTACATGGTGCCAACATCTCTGGAATCTCTGAGGAACAAATAGACCTTTTTTTTCTTCTTTTACTCTGTACCTGGGCGTCATACTCAAAAAATAAATGCCAGGTGACTTGAAATGTATAAAATGTCAAACGTATGATCACCCTCAGCAGTCTTGTGCGTTATAGCAATGGTTCCAGATGTTTTTCTGTGGGAATTTATCTCGTGATCAAAATTCCCCACAAAAGTTTCAAGACTATAATTTATCATGGATTATTATCATACAATGAGCCTTAAAAATGGAACTCTTGTAAAGTAGTTGGCTGAATTTCATTAAATGTCACTCGCTGTGCAAACACCTGGAATAGTGCATGTCGCAAATTTCAGTACTGTCAGCTTTGGAGACAGTACAAAGAAATGTAAACAGAATTCTCCCATGATTCACTTGGATTGACTGATGCCGTTCTAAGGACAAATGGAGCGCTGGAGGAGACCAAACAAAACATTTGGCGTGCAGACATGCATATTAATGTGTTTGTACGTCTGCAGCGAATAGGTGAGGACGTGGGATCTGATGGCGTGATCTGACAGACTGACCTTTGTCCAAAAAAGTGGCAGCTGTCACGCTGTCCAGCCGTCAAGAACAATCTGACCTTCACCGAGTGTCTGCTGTCTTCCCCTCTGCTGCCAAGGTCTTTTATTTTGAAGACATATCCAAAGGAATGTTTGCACACACAAAAAAAAACCCTGATGTATCAACTTCTCTGCTGCCTTCACTGAGTGTTTCTTCTGGTTTAATTACTTTCAAGGTGACTGGTTTGTCTTCATCCCCATTAGCGTCCAGCGTGTTTGCAGACTTGGGTGGATTGTCGGCAGCCCTAATTAAAATGATTTCATGGTTGCCACACTTTCAGGAAATTTAATCTGAAATGCTCCACTGTGCTTATGCAAACAGTGAAAATTAAAAGCATATCCCTTAAAATTAGCTTAATTCTGCTTTTTTTTTTATCCCCTCCCCTCCTCCGTAAGTCTGGAAGCCTGGCCTTAGGTAAACTGATGTGCCACCCTCTAGTGGAGCTGAACGTTAGCATTTATTCTTCATAATCACATGTGCTTAAAACCAAATTGGCAAAGGCAAAGAGGCAGAAACATGGGGGTGGGTGAGGGGGGGGGGGCAACAGAAGTTACAACAAATGTAATTAGATCACAGAATTAGTATCATAAGAAAATACAGTAACTAACGCACCCCATCCGTACGTTAGACGATGCTTCACGCCGAGACAAGAACTGGCTTTTACAGAGCAGCACTGCACTGCTGTGGTACCTCGCCACCCCCACCGCCCCCACACCCCCCACACCCCCCCACCCCATCACAATTATGCAGTAGCACATGAGTTAACCTGCATACATATTCATATCCCATCAAGAGACACATACAGGACGTGTGCCGCTCTGTTTTCTCTGAACACTACACATGACTGAGCTCCTCCACT
>JBBMJM010036950.1:0-18292 GCA_037832705.1 Centriscus cristatus
AGTTCCCCCAACCTCTGATAAAAAAAAAAGTGGCTAAATGTGCTAATTTTGTACAAACACCTGATGAGCATTCGAGTGTGAGCGTTGTCATGGTGATGAGATCATTCAGGGTTGCTGCTTTAACAGAAGCTGCGATGCTTGACATATGATATAGTGCTTCTTTTTGTTCTCAATGTCCCTTTTAGCAGGTGGATAAATACAGTTTTAGTTCAGTTGCTTCACTGATCCAGAGTCACTCATGGACGTGAGACGTGAGCTCGTTTGATGGTTTGTTACCTTGAGAAGAAACACTTCTTGATTTGCTAGTCACAGACTCGGTCTGTTTTGAACGTGAAGGCGTCAACTCAGCCTCCCCTTCTCATCATGCATCACCTGCACCTGCACCCGAGGTAATCACCCTGGGGATGCTCCTGCATTATTTTGTCAATATCATTTATTAGAAATGATCAGAGGAAAATGTGTTTTGCATTCAACTCATTCAAATGGGAAAAGGCGACTTCAAAGGGAAGTCCTCTACAATATTCATGAGTTTCTAAGAACCTCAAAGCCTTTTTAAGAAGAGGAAGCATGTGGCATCACTGCTGGCGAATGCCGTTGGAAACATCCCAGGCCAAAAAACACAGCGGATTCAAAGCAGCCTGGTCGGTAAGACAGGAGACGAGGGGAGGGCTGGATTCATCACAGTGAGCTTAAAGCTCCACAAATTAATGCTATAACATCTTCACGCTTTACTGAAGCTGCAAACGCTCTGCACTTCCTAGTGTTTTGACACAGAAATACTTTGTGATGGTTTCTCAAATTGACTGGATGCTTGACAGTGATTTTTTTTTTTCTTGCTTTCTACGGGGGCTTGTGCCGCATCCCCGGGTGTAGCACAGGCTCCAAGTGTAAGCATTTCATGGATCTTTGCTGCTTTCACACAGACTGTCAGCGGCGTCAGAGAATCAACTCCTCTGAGACAAAGAAGCAAAGAAGCGGTGAAAGTCATCATTTTAGCAACGTCCTCCTTCCCTGATCTCCTCGCTGACTCAAGCTCACGTCCAAGGAGAGAGGTGAAAATCCCCCCTCATCCGATTTGACGAAATACATATGGGGGATGTGACGGATGCACGCGGGCCACACTCACGCCGACGCCTGGATGTTGCACTGCAGCATTTAATCTGTGGTTAGTTGTGACACGGAAACAGGCCGACGGGACGGTGGAGTTTGATTCGCAGACGTCTGACATGTCTGACAGACGTTTCAGTGCCTGCATGGAGAAATATGTCAAACAAAGGCACATCACAAAAGGAGGTAATGTGGAGTGAAATGTAGTGACACACTTACACAGTGTAAACGTACACACCGACGGCGCTGCAGTGCAGCTGTGACTTCATCTTCTGGCGTTTCGGTGAGAACACATGCATCATAAAATATGAGGGTGTGTCAGAAGGACGCTGTGAGTGATGCAAACGCTGACGATAAGAGTCACTGAATAACCTTTTAGTGCCGGGAGGGTTTATGTCAAACAACAATTACAGCTGACTCTGCACTTTCCCGCCTTTGGCAGAAACAACCACCATTAAAAATGTACCAAAGACAAATGCTTAACTTAACAGCGAACCGGGAAAAATTCCATTCAAACCCGGAACACAGAGCTGGAAACAAAGCAACCGCACCGACTTCTGAGCGTTAACAAAAGCCAGTTGTGTAATGACAACACTTTGCGGGTACTCGTGTCCTTTATAATGAGACTCTCTCACCCTCGCTCATATTTTTCTGTTCCCTTGCAGCCGTAAATTACTCAGCTAATGCACCAACACCAGCAGCTATTGCTGAATCATTCAAAGACCTCAATTAGCAATTAGGGGCTTAATGAATAGACGTCCTCGCCGGACCATTCTGCTGCTGCCCAGAGGAATCTAATCTCTCCAGCAGGACCTGTACAGTAAATACTGACTAACAGTGCAGAGAGAATAGAAAATAGCTGTTTATTTTCTCTTCATATAATGAGCAACCTGCCTGTTCACTATGTTCCTGGAATCTCTTTGAAACAGTTTCTATGTGGAGCTTAACAAGCAGGGATGACTGTCAAGCACAGTTTTTTTCCCCTCCATCCATACCTACACCCATTACCGTCTGCATAATACCTGTGCTCAGCGCCACATGCACGAGGAGAGGAGAAAATGGCAACAAAAGGAGGGAGAGAAGGCGGCGAAGGGGGGGGGGGGACTAAAAGGAGGTGAGATGGAAGGAGGGAATGAAAAGAAGTTCAAGAAGGAAGGGAGGCAATGCATTTGCAATGCCAATCCTTTTCAAGGAGCTTAGAACCGGGACCGGCACCAGACTATCAAAGCAGATGTAGGCATACATCATGTGGTAGGTAGTTAGGTGGCGTTAGCTTATAAATTATTACCGACTCTTTCTTTTATACCACCTTCCTATCAGCCTTTTATCATCTACATATTCCTCACACCTCTAATGAACGGGCTTTTTGAATTGTGCGGCCGTGGGAGGCCACACACACCCCACCCCACCCCCGCTGTCACGTGACCAACCTCCTAAAGAAAATACATTTGGATTTCAATCAGCGTTATCTACCCTCTTTCCCTGAATGTGAATTTATGGAGGCTCTCCGAAGCGTGGCGACTGGGGGGGGGGGGGGGGCTCACGTGCCTCAAAATGAGCCGTACCATAATCTGATTGGAGAAACCTATAGCCTCGTCCGGCGATGACAGCAGGCAGATAAAAACGCAATGTGACCTACGGGGTGAAATGGAATGAAGGCGTATCTCCACAAGGCATTTTATCATGCATCTTCTATCGGCATGGTGCATGAATTTGCAAAGGTTTTCTTACATATCACTGACCTGATATAACCTGTCATTTGGACAACTTCCCCTTCGGAAGGTTGATACGGAGAAAAAAACGGTTTGATGTTTCTGTTTTCCGTCTGTGGCAGCTCTTTTAGCTTTAGAAATTCTCAATTGCATCACCGGTGTTTGCGTCACTCTCTCTCTCCCTCTCTTTTTTTTAATATTACACTTGATCCTTGAAGACGTGTAACTTATTCTCCACATTCCCACACAAGACAGGAGAGAAGAAAAAAAAAACTCCACCTGCTGTTGCAGCAGGGGTGCTCTTCCTCCAGGGCACGTCAACATATGCCCCGCCTTCCCGTATCTTTTGGCACGGACACGTTTCTCCATTTCCTTAATTCTTCTCTTGTGTCACTGCCAAATATAGCTTCCCCTCCACTAGGCAAAAGTAACTGGGTCACTAGAGCCGTGAGTAATTAGCTCATAACAAATGTTTTGCTTTATGGCACCGGGCACAAACAGATAGAGGCGCAGAGTAATGATTTGGGGTAGAATCTGGGGTCAAACGTTGGGAAATTGGAAAGCTATCGCCCACCCCTTGTAGTAGCATTCCTGCAGTCGCCAGACTTGATGAAGTGATAAATAAATATGTGCACTGCAGGGTGGTGTTTTTGCTCTGTGAATATTAGAGTGAACCCAATGAAAACCCAATGAAAACCGTGATTTAATTGAAGGGACAATTTAATTGAATGACTCTTTCCAGTACTCAAGGCCAGTGGAAAAAAAAAACAAAACACCTTTATTTACTATGTCAAATGGATCTGCCCCAAAATTGAATGGTCTCTTTTCGGCATGTGCTACAGACGTCCAACACGTTTCATTCAAATTTGCCAAATAGTGCTTGTTTACTCACACACAAACGCGTGCAGTGTGAGAGATTCGTTTCTGCTCCACGGTCATGAACTGTCTGACGCACCTCAGCTGTGCACAGACCCCGTCCCTGGATAAAGACACAATAATGATGAGCCGTGACTGAAAGAACATGAGTCCAGCCAATGCCATGTGACACCTGTGGAGGTGAAAAGCCTCATCTGGTGTGAAGACAATGATGATCTGTAATTGTTGAGGATTTCACAGAAAGTGGGATGATACGAAGCTGTTTGTGATTGTGTTACAAAGCTCTTGTGTTTCGTTCTTCTCAACAGACATTTGTCACTGTTTCGTCTGATGTATCCTCAACACCACATGGCACACAGGAATAAAATGTTGTTGTTGTTTTTTTGGTTTGGTTTGTGTTTGTTTTGAGGTTTAAAGGACAGAGAATACAAATCAATCCGAGTCACATTCATGCAATAATCAATCAATCAACACCTACTCTGTCACCTTGTACATGTTACTGTTATTTAATCAAACGTGCTCAAACCAAACTCGGTTACATGTTGATAATGAATCACTACGTGTGTTCCTGCTGCAGCCGTGTCACACACCGCTTAGTAAAGTTAATGCTCATTCATGTCAGTGACATCTTACATACACTTAGATTCTAGTTTCAGCTATATCGATCCCCCCTTCTCCTGCAATTCAACAAGCCAGTCTGTCAATCACAAAGATGTATTTGATACATAGGAAAAAAAAAAAGCTCTTTTTCTTAACCGTTTGAATAAAGAGCTGGAATGAGGCATGTGCGTCGGACAGAGCAAGGGTTAGCGAATAAAGACACTCCAGACATTCAGGGAGGGATCAGCTCGCTCCAGCTGCCAGAGTAATATAGTGTTGGCAGCTGTCCATGGTGGTGAAATCAACTGCTGTCTCTCTGAATCGGGACTAAACGGAGCCGTGGCGCTCGGATACCGACGCTGTAGGGTTAATGGCACGTCGCACAACAGAGCTGAGCATCAGGTGCACGCGTTTACAATGCTGCTCATGAGATGGGCCCGGGCTGTGTGATGTGATTCACCAGGCTGACGTGGATTTCGCCGCAGATGCTCCGTCCAGGAGCCTAATAGGGAGCAGTGGGTATCACCACATGCATAATGGAACGCACAAGTGTTCTGCGTGGAGTGGATATAATGTGGGTCAATTCTGATGCCGCTTCACCGCAGCAGCAGCAGCACATTCTCAAGCATTCCATCATCTCTCTTATTTGGTCTTTGGTAGAGGAAGCAGCTCTCGTCCTGATCTGTTCTCGGACCTACAGACCGAGAGCAGCTCAAACCTGGTTTTCGTCCAGATCTCACAGAAGACGGACACAGCCCACGTCCTACATGCTGAGGGTCAATGATCATTCCAGCCCACGGGTGCAGAAACCTTAGCGAGGCCTCCATTGGACGGTAGCAGATTACAGGCCGGTCCAGAAACGGTCTGGTGAAACTTTATCCACTCCTACTGGCTCATAGTGATTCAGTGCATGCGTACGTATATACAGGCCGGCTGTTCCAGAGCCTTCCACCTCATCCATAGTGGGAGATAAGTATTGTTTGCGTAGCAGCACATTTCATGCTCGGTTTCCCCCACCTGTTTCCCTGACCTGCAAAGACTGGAGGCTGGAATAGCTGTCAAATGCCTTCACCCAGATCTTTCAAGGGTGATTGATCGAACGGAGGCTTTGTCTGGAGCTGTGAAACTTTCCAAATACGTCAAACTGGCACAGAACAACTGAGACGTGCGTGTGCGTCTGGGTTCCCTTTGCATGTCAAGGTCAAACTATTAATCACATCAAATCAACCTGATTTACATAATGAAATACTGCAGATTTTTTTGGCCCCCTCATCCTCTTCTTCCTCCTCCTCCTCCTCCCCCTCCACTGACTCACTGAGCCAGTTTCAAGTTTCCGTGTGTGATGTCTGACTGTGTCTGCCAGTTATCTGTCCCCAGCACAATGGGGTTTGTGTGTGCAGGAGAAGCAGGGCTGAGGGGCACAGCTGGGTCTGCTTCGTCTGGCAGGTACAGCTTACTGCTCCCGTTCCCTTTTGTTTCACACAGCAGATATTTGCATAGAAACTGAACAGTAACCTGACCCCCACCCCACCCCCCCATATCACCCCCCCTGCAATCTACCATTCCTTCAGTGCTGGGATTAAACAATCCATAGAACTTTCATGTCAGATGTCTTTAATTTCAGGTTGACAGGTGTGTGATATAAAACGAGCTATAGGTATTTACCTAACATGAGAAATCCAGTTTTTGTCCAAGAAATTTGGTTGGAGAACAAAAGTTCCCATTTGTGCTGCACAAAAAAAAAGTCAGGAAAGGCCGAGTCAAACTCCTGCAAAGTTCAATTCCTCATCTAATCGGAAGGCAAAATCCTCCAAGATGAAAATCAAAACATATTTTTCTTCAATGTTTGCCCTCACCAGCCTCCAAGAGCAGAGAAACACAGCGAGAGCAGAGGAAAGCACAGCATGAAGAAGAGAAGAAAAAGAAACGGCGGATTTACAGCACGTGAACTGGTAAAAGAAGCTGCTTCAGGAAGAGATGAGCAGAGAGGAGGAGGAGAAGAAGAAGAGGATGAGGAGGCGAAAGATCATCACCATCGTCCAAACGCACGAAGCAGCCGACGTCTCCGGAGCACCAACACTCAGCATCCGAGATTCGAACCGTTTACATGCAGAGAAAACATTCCGCCGTGTGGGCAAACAGCGGGAGGAAAAAGAGGACGTGAGTGGGAGATGTACTCACCGAGAGGGAGTAAAAGGTTCTCAGTTCAAAACAGAGACGCCTGTGGTTCGGTTCATCCGTTGGCAGCGAAGCTTCGAGTCCCGTCCGCGCTCCGCGTCGCTGCCGGCGGCTGAGTCACGTGACTCGGGCTTTGGCCAGAGTTTTTGAATCGGTCCGGCTCCGGTTCGACACGCCGCTGTGGAGGGCTGGACTGGAGATCCGGTGATGTCAGGATGGAGGCAGATGGTTTGATCCAAATGCAGCAGAGAGGGAAAGTCGGGGAAGGAGTTGGGCTTCTTCCTCACGTGTTCATGTATTTAACAACCCTCGGTGGTATTTACGAGTTGTTTGTGTTTCATATTTATCTTATTGTCTCCGCCATGGAGGTTCTGTCCTGTCGGTTTCACCTGATTTTAATGATATTTCAGGAAATGATGATGCTTTTTTTAAGGATTCCTTAGCGTATGTGCAGGGCCGTTTCTAGCTCTTTGGGGGCCCTATGCGAGATGCTGAATTTTGTCAAACTACTAGAGATTCCAATCCCTATGACACTTGAAGAAAAAAGCTGGCTAGTGTCTCAAATTAAAAATGAAACCCCTTGATTTGACCCCCTAAGCAATTTAGACTGACGACGATTCAGATAATCATATTATGTAATTATTTTATACATTATTTCATTATTTTAATTTAGCATGAATACAGAAATCCATAATCAGTTTTTACATTACTAGTTCAATAGTGTCCCTTTAAAGAGTGCCCAATCCAATGTTATTTTTTATTTTTGTCATTTCATGAAGCAAGCAATGTTTTTAAGCTAGTTTAACTTACATTCAGACTGTCTTAGGCAGCTAGTTTGCTGAACTATAGCTAGCATGACTTAGCCGAGGCTAGCTGAGCGCGCGAGTATAGGTCACCCCACATCGTGAACAAAGTCCTTACCTATATCCTGTAACCACTTTACTTCGTCAATTTTTTTTTTTCCTTTTTCCTTTCCTTGAACACCATGGTGCTCTTGGTGACAAGTCTCTCGCTACTGACATGAATGATACCTGTCAGCAGACGTCACTCACTGCGACAGCACAGCAGCCCAAAAATGATATTGATTTTATGTTGTCTTTGTTATAATTTTTAAAAATAATATCGCTAACCTCATATATTGAGGTTGAACTTGCAGCTTGGGGGCCACCTAGTGGTTCTTGGGCCCTATGCAACCACATAGTTTGCATACAGCAGGAAATGGCCCTGCATACGTGTATAGTATGTGTGTGTACCAAAATAAATGGTCAGATTCTTGGATACTTCAGATACAGGATGCATTCTCTATAGATTGTCTAATACATAAAAATTTGATCCTGAAAAAACTTACCATGATTAGATAGATAGATAGTGTATCATCACTATATTTCGTAAAGATTCCGGTATGTTTTCTTGGTCAAGGAATCTACTGATGTAGATAAACTGAGGTTACAGATATCCACTGCAAGTGGAACACACCAGAAGTATCATAACGTGTGTCTGACCTCTTGGCCATGTCGCCCTTGTAAAGGACATCTTGATCTCAATGGGTCCTTCTGTATTTGGGCCACTTACAGAGATTCTAGAGGTGTAGTTTTTCCTACAGGCTGGATATCAAAGGTCAGGGCTGTCAAAAGCACCAGGTTTGTTTTTTCACCTCTGCAAACCTGTTCTGGATGGTGTTGTTCAGAAAAAAAACCTTGGTTGAGAAACAACCACGTTCTCATGGGATTGTGCATAAATAAAACATTGTGCATGTCATGTTCAGCATTTTAAGCTGTCGTCCGATGCCCCGTAGACTTCCAGCACAAGGACATAGCATGTAGTCGTCAAACAACTTTGCACAGCACTAACTTATTCAATTACATAAGAATAGCTACACAAAAAACCTAATTGTTAATGCTTGTTGCAAATACCCTGCTGCTAAAACTGGAGTCAAACTCCTACTTCAAAACAGAGTTCTTCAGCTGTTGTATTCTGCAGGAAACTCTGGAGCCATTTATTCTCGTCACCCCCACTGGTTCTGTCACCTGAGAACATACGAGGCGTTATTTTCACTTGGGTTTTTTTGTGGCTTCATATTGTTTGTTCAGGGGAATTGTAACGGGAAGGTTTGCTTTCTTTCATTATTCTTTTGTAATCTAGTTTTCTATATGTCTGTTATTTCAGCTGATACTGGCCTCTAGGTGAATTATTAAGTGAGCTTGTACTTTCTGGCACTAGCAACAGTTGGGACCCTGGCTGCATTTTTTTTTTCTATAGTTTTAGCTTGTGGATTAGAGCTGATGGCGCTTGATCGTTATATAAAAGATACGCATGAATTCATACCCTCAGACCTTTTAAAGGTCTACGATGTGGAATGATAGCTTGTTAGCTAACTCTAACTTATTTCTATTTTAATATCAAAAGTGAATAAGCTGTGACTAAAATTTCAGTTTCATCCTACAAACCTGCTCAGGTAACCGAAGTAGAACCATCTTAAAAGAACTACTGTAATTTCCGGACTATAGCGCACACCTGATTATAAGCCTCACCCCGTACATTTTTAAAGGAAAAAACATTTTGTACATACATAAGCCTATAAGGCGCAGGTGCCCACATATTCCACCTGTCTCACTTTTTTCTGCTAGAGCGCCCCTGGTGGCTGTTAGAAAAATGTATAAATTGGCCACATCTTTGTATAAGCCTCATGGTTCAAAACTTATGAAAAAAGTAGCGGCTTATAGTCCGGAAATTACGGTAATAATGTAATAAAACTAGCACCTCACCTAGATCCCACATCTATGAACATAAAACTGAATTTCACAACTCAACATTACCACTTTTCATTGCATCACAGCTCATCTATATTGAAGTATTTGTTGTGGCCTTTTCCAGTTTTCATCATGTCTTTAGGCAGTGTTGGAGTAATGCCCGTTAAATTGTTTACAACTGTCTCCAGATTATCATCTATTTAACTGCCTCATACGCTTGCATTCGCTACTTAAAGTGTTAATCAACTTAGTTCCCACTGTGTCTTATGAGACTATTGATATTCAGTGGTGAGTTTACGTCAGGCAACAATTCTGTCTATAAACCTCACGGTTTGGGAGACAATATTGAACAGGCATCTTTGAACATATTCAACTCCAGGAACCAAAGAGCGCAGTATATTTTTGTCTGGAAAACTTGGGCCTGGTGTTTCATTTGATTCTGCTCTGTACGGTTTGTTGCTCCGGGGTTTCTATCCATTCTTACCGGAAACACAAACAGACCTGCAGTCTTTGTTGTCAGCGCCTGCTTGTCTGATGCGAGTAAAGGGTCTGCAAGGATCAATAATTTGTCAAGAGACCGGTCGACACAGACAGGGAGATGCGAGGGCATCTATCTAAACCAGCTCCCATAGTTGTGGTGTGTATTTTTGTGTCGTTGTGTTTCTGTTGTATTACAAACTGCAGCAGGTTGTTCCACTAGTCAGTTTGAACACAGTGATTGGACAGTTGCTAGTTTGAATCCCGGCTCCTCCAGTTACTCCGAGCACTAAACCCACTTTGTTTCACAACATGAAATGGCCGACGACCTCAGTAAATGTTGGTGTCAGGTTTCAGTCACCAATACAGGGACATTTTCCTGGCCACCATATGAACAGCTCTGGGATTGTCCATCTCAGGTGTAGCGCCTTCATGCCACAGTGACTTCTCATCGCTCCTGACGAAATAAAGACGTGTTACAAGAGATTTGCTCCCAGACAGATTGTTTAACCACAGCTAGATACGTCAAAGTCATATTGAGACTCCCTGGAGCTGCTGGTGCGCCAGATGTAGTCATAGAATGCTACATGACGAACAATCCTCCTCTGGTGCTTTTCTTGTCAACATATGTAAGTGGGGGGGTGTAACTAAAACCGTTCATCGACTGTTTCCCCTGCTGACGAGGACAACATTCCTTTGGCTGACACAACAGGGATGTTTCCTGGTGCTCTCCGTTGTGCTCAGACTACAATTCAACAAGCTGAGGTCAGTCATACCAACGTATAACATCCCTGTAAGACGTGAGTTGGTGCAAACTGGACACGTTTCTTGTGAAGACATTTGATAAAGACAGTGGTTAAAGAAACAATGCTGTTGTTAAAGAGACTTCCCCTCAAGTGATTCAAACTAAAAGGACACATGTCTGATTTGATACGAGCTGCTAGCTGGACATTAGCACAGTCAAACCTAGCTAGCTGCCGATAGCATGTTAGCACTGAAAGCCACCTAACCTCCTGGGAGTACCCCATCATACTAATAATAAATTGTCCTTTATTCATCCCAAGCTGCGGCGTCACAGGAGCAAAGTGGGCTGCAGGAATATCAGAAACACCAGTAATGAATGACATCTGCGCTAAAAATCCTAAAAAGCTGAAACCTACGAGTCACACTGAGAGCAGCTGCCATTTCGGAGCATTTGTGGCAAAGGATTGTTGGATGTCTGCATCTCTATTTGCCTCTGCTAACCCAATACACATGGTAATTCTCTGGCTGGCATTCTGAGCTCCGTGCGTATCGTTCAACAGTGCCTGGCATGCAGCTCATCTTTGCTGATACTCTGGCTGGCATTTTAAGCCCCGAGATCTGCAGGCGAGCGCGGCGATCATAGACACCGTGGACGTGGTGGCGTCGACAAGTCGAGCCGCTTCATGACACCTGATAGGCTGGAATTCTTCTGGAGCCTCAGGTGGAGTCAGGAGTCCGAGCTCTGGCAGAGCAAGAGCTGTAATGATTGTGAGAATGGGACATGAAATGTGATATTAATGTCAGAGTGACTTGTTGCTTCACCCACATCATCCGCGCTTCAAACAGGAATGCATTAGAGGCACAGATTAAATAAAATGTAGAAGATGTGGGAATGGAAGAGGCAGCCAGCAGTTGAGTGGTGTATATGTCTGAACCAACTGGGCTGGTGCAAACGCTGCCAGTATCATTCAAGGTCCCCCTCAAAAACGCTATCCTGTTTTAATGGTGTCTAAATTACAGCTCGGAGGAAATTCTGAGTGCTTCCTCTCTCCCTTTTTCCCCGTTGTGCTGCTCATACCTCCATTTCCAAACATTTGTTTGCCATTTCTCAAAGAAATCACCGCACACAAAGAAGTAATTTGGATGTTCTTCAGAGCACCATTTTTGCTGCTTGCGCCGAAATAATGATTAGACAAAAGGTTATGGATGCATTGGGCGTGTGTTTGTGCATGTATGTGTGTGGTTCACGAGGTGGGACGTGACGTGCATGTTGTTGATTATGTTCATCTGTGCACCTGCCAACGAACACGTGACTGATGAAGCGTAACCTTTTAATGTGTTTGCGCTTTGACATTTCCCAAGATCTGTCATGTTCCTGTGAGAAAAAGGAAAAACCCTTGACATCCTTTAGACATTCCCCTGAGCTGCTCTGTCTGTCAGCTCTCATACTGCGCAAAAGCCAGCATCAACAACATAATTACATCAGCTTCACTCTCTCATTTGCCCCCTGTCAAACATGAACCCAACTCCGTTTTTTTGCTTTAAAGAAAAGTCCCGCTGTCTCAGTGTGATGTAATTTGGACGTCAAATGATCTCGCTCCTCACGTGGGTGTGATGTTTGATATTCCGATCGTCTTCCGCCCGTGATTTTGTAAAGCACTTTTCAACAGATATTAGAATAGAATATTTCTTGTGTATATATACGATCGCAGACGCGAACCCGACGTATGGCTCTGTGTTTGCCTGCCGATCACACTGACACTGAAATTAAAAAGCAATATTGACTTTTGGGGAATTGGACGTCCGGTCTATGATACCGCCTCTGATGCCGTGGACATCTACTGTCTATGTCCATCTGCTCATTTGGCTCCGGGACAATGTAAGCCATATGTCGTGGGTCTCCGAATGATTTACTGCAAATGGACCTGCCAAATTCCCTGACTCACTTCGGATATTATTATCCTGTGTACATAACGCCAAACGGAACCTCCACTGTACACATCGTTAAGGCAGTATGTCCTCTGATACACTGAATCAGTTTCGACTGGTTCCTGTGCACAAGTCGTTCAGCAGGAGACATATAAATGCAACTCACAATGTACAAATGTTCACCAACAAGACTTCCTGTACGGCGCTTGATAGAGAAAAACAACAGGACTTGAAGGTGACAGCAGTCAGGTGGAGGTCTCTGCTGGGCTACACCCACGACAGAGACATCGTCAACGGTTCTTGTGACACGTCCTCTTTTATAGTTTGTGCGTATGTGGCTGATTGGGGGAGGAACAGCTGGGAGCGACTTCTCAGGTGGCGTGTTATCGGAAAATTATTCACAGCACTCAGTATGTGAACATTAGCGAACATTATAGAAAATGGCTCAACAACAACATCTGCACCAAATACTGACTGGAGGTGACCGAAGGCCTGTGTGATGTCCGGCTGGACAGGAAGTCAACATTTCCAGCCGTGACTTTTGATTGTAATTGAAATCAAAACTACCGTGCACCAGTCCTCCGCTCCAGTTTCATATTATTCATCTATCAATAAACATATATCAATGTCCAATACCAAGTAGGAAAAAAAAAAATACAAACACGTTGCATTGCAAGTGAGCGAGGGTTCATTCGGGTGGATCTCACCGCCGAGGCACGTTTCAAAGATTCAAATTGTCCTCTTCAGTCAACAACCTCCTCGGGTCTTCAGCTCAGCTTTGAGTTTCTTTCCTGGCCGATGGTTCACAAATACCTCTCCATGTCGCCTTTCCTCACCAAACATTTCCCTCTTTTTTCCACTTCCTGCTTCCCTTTCTCAACTCTATTATCTATCTATCTATCTATTATCTATTATCACAGATATCCTGTGTCAGTGGGATAAAACACAAGAAATCCTGAACAAATGATCAACCTTGCAAGGAGAACACACTCGTGTGTTCACATCAAGATGAGGAGTGTGAAATCTGTCAGAGTCCCAGTGGTGACAGCTGACCCTGACCTCACCTGTTTCCAGCCCAAACACCTCCTTATTATGGATTGAGAGACTGACAGCGGAGCACTGAATTACTCCCGAAGGGAAACTAAGCCCACATTAACTGTAAAATAAAACACCACTGAGGCAACAGGAGGCAAATAACGAGGTTACAAGAAGAGCTGAATTAACTGGAGGCTGTAAATGAATGTGAGTATGAATGGTGAGAGTCTGTTGTGCTATTGACTGGTGAACAGTCCTGGGGGGACGGGGGGTGGGGGGTGGGGGGGCAAGATTAATTAATGGAGGTGATTTAGATGCGGAACGAAAAACTTCCAAATAACTGTAAGCCAGTGCAGGGTGAACGAACACGGGGCTGAGTCAAACGAAAACCTACAACTCCACGCTGCGAACACTTGGTACAGCGGCCAATGCCCCGGCACAAATGAGACAGAAAAGTAGCCACGTCAGCCTTCTTTCAAGGCGTTTAATCCTAACGTCAGTGTTTACCCTTCCAGCTGTCAGTTGGCAGAGTGACGGGTCCCTCGTGTTTCCAATTTGGAGAAACATGCTTACTTTCATTTGGACGCTGCTGCTGTTGTCAATGTAAATCAGGTAGGAGCAGTCGATACAGACGTGAGAAAGGATTCACTCTTTGTCCCCCAGGGACTCATCAGTGACAGGAGTCTATTACGCTAGAGAGCGAGCGGACGTGGAGGGGGAAGCTGCTATGAATTGCAAATGTGAAACGACTGACTTACCTGCTATGCAGACTCTAGAAGGTATTATAGCACACTTGGGAATATGTGCCTATTACACAAAGCAAAGCCTCACTGCACAATGAGTACTAGCCCCGTGAAAATGCCCATTCAGTAAGAATAGTCTCCAAATATTTTCATGGGCTCTAAAAACAGACATTATCTGCCGACGCTGAGGATTCGTCGTGACATTCATACCAGCAGAGTTGTGTGTTTGCACTCTTAACCCCCGGTGGGAGCTCCATCTCAGGGCGTCCCAACTCCATTTCTGCCTGAACCTTCACTGGAAAGACTAATGGGTACACAGTGTTATTTTAGTCTCTGCTCACACTGCCTTTGTCGAGTGTTTTAAGTTCAATTAGGGGCAGACGGGGCTCTGATTTGGAGTCATTAAACTTGATGCGAGGCTACTCTCTGAAGAGTGCTCTGAGGCTCCTGATTAATTTAGCTGATGGAGAAGTTTGAGGCTCCCGCTCATTTCCCTCCTCTCTTAGTTGAAGATCAAGGGGTGTTTATTAAGTCGCCCGTGGGGATTTAGAATGCTAAGATGTCGTCAAAATGCATCCTTGTAGTACCCGTTCCAGTAAAACCCCTGACTGTGAAGAACGTCAGCAGCTGTGTTTGGTAAACTCTACAACAAAAGCAGCTGAATGAGAGGATGGCGCTTTCAATGATCATTACATAAAACTACACATGCTGTATATTCTACATATTTCTGTGCATGTCCGCAGCCCCACCTCACTTACTTCCCCTCTCTCTGTTCCTGTCAGGTCATTTAGGTTCATTACCCGTTGGCGGCTGATGATGAGCTGCGAGCAGCCCGGCTGGAGTTTAGTGTCACGTGGTCTCTCATTGTGTGTGACAAGTGGGTCCCAGCTCTACAGTCCACTGCTTGAATTATTGAACAGGATCTTTTGGGCTGACCAGACAGTGACCTGGAGCAATGGCACAGTGAGAGGTGGACAGAATGTGACCGAAACTCGTTTTCCCTGCAGGCCGCACGATAGTGGGAATGATCGGAGGTTATTAGTGAGACGGTATCAATAAATCATCGGGGGGAAAATGAGTAGAATAGCATAGGACCTGCCAGGGATTTGCAGACAAACTTATTGGATGAAATGTGTATTTATGAGGAAACAAACAGTGAATGCAGATATTCAATGATTGTTAAGGCTAGTGCTAAAAACGCACATGTTAATGTTGGGTTGTTTGTGTGTGTCAGTGTACATAGACCTATTCCTACCTCACCAAAAGAAATACACGAACATGTTCACGTTCAGAGTGAGTTTATGCAGGATCAATATTCATGGAAAAAACAACAAAAAAGAGGCAAAAAATAGGGAGCCAACCGAAGGAAGTCTCGTGAGAAGATACAGAGCATGTGCTCTTCCAAACGGGTGGTTTGTGCTTTTAGGGGTAGCTCCTCAACAACACCAGTCCTTGCACTAACGAGAGCGCTGTTCTGCTGAGGAGTTGTTACTGTCAAAGATGAAGAAGTAGCTAAAGTCTCCCATCTGTCTCCCACGTGCCATAAATCTCTAAATGCCGCTCACAAAGACACCAAAGAGATCCAAACGGCTACATATGGTTATATACGCTCAGTCCCACATTATTTCCTGTTTTTAATTGAAGTGTCAAATATCAGTATTGCATGCAAATCTATGTGTGTCACAATTTGGGAAACAAAGTCGCAGGGAAGGTTCAATTTTCTCATAGCAACGACAGCTTCAGAAAGTCTTCCTCAATCCCTGTTGGTGCTGCGCTCCCACATGTTGCCTATGAACAGAGAAGCCCTGGTCTTTCATAAGTTTTAAAAGGCAGCAGGGCTCCAACTCAAGTTGAATCGCTGAACCATCGTCAATGCGCATGTGTACTTTGCCACCATTCCCCCAAGACCTGGGTTTGCCTTTTCTTATGTGACCTAAAAAGGAAATGAGAGAACTTTGACTACAAGCAGCTCACTCAAAAGGAGTATTATAGCCCAGACCTGTAAGCAGCGATCTCAGCATCATATTTCACAGAAAATTCCCCCGCATACATTTTGCCATTGACATTTGCCAACCATCTTTTCATTACATCTGCCTTTGAGCTGCCCGTCTCTGTGCCTCCGACACAGACCGAGTTAAAAGGACAGAAAACCTCCTGGAGTGATAATGGCGTAAAGACGAGAATAAATAACGAAGGGGAGGAAAAGAAGGGGCCAGTGGACCGTTTCTTTTTCTATTTGCATGGTTGAATAACAGGACACGTGTCGAGGAGGAGGTGGTGGTTTGCTGTCACTAATTATTCTCTGTTTAGGTTCTAATTTGAGAGTGTGATTTACTTTGCATTGACATTTACAACATATGTACCACACACCAGGGATGTGTCTTAACCTCAGATGTCTAAATGTGTAAAATGGAAAAAGGAATTAAAACAAAAAACAATGCAGCGATACAGTTTGTGTTCCAATTTTCAATGTCACAACATAGTAGGAAGGAAAAGGAGCTGTTTCGTCCTTGCTCCTGTCTGGCGTTTTGGCTCAAGTTCCTTACAACTAAGATGTGTTAGATGAGATGACATAAAGACTAATTCTGCATTTTGTGCATAGGATGTATTATTGAACAGTAGGTCTTGGCCTCACAGTAGGATCTTTCATTAGAGATGAACAAAAGCAAGATACATGTTGGAGTTGTACCTCAGGGGCATTGAATAAGTCATCCAGCTTTTGGGAAACAGAAAAAAAAGACATACAGTGGGGGTCTGTTCTTTCAAGGTTGCTGCAGGAGAAATGAAGATGGTAAGATGGCTCTGGCAGTAATCCTTGTATTACAGAGACGGTCGTGTGTTCCTTTTGCAGACAAAGAATATGTCATCTCTTGCCTCAGCTCTAGTTTCCCTTCTACTCCACTGCAGCAAACAATTGACCTTCAGTAATGTTTGAACAAAAGGAACATGAAACAGAAAGGGAGACTTAGAACTGCAGTGTGACTCCTTGTTTGTTGTTCATACAGCCTACGTATGTTTATTCCAATTCATCTCATGAGCATAATGTACAGTATGGAGCTCAGAGTGATCACGCCTGATGTGTGTGTGTGAGTGTGTGTGTGAGATTTGGAAACGTTTAGGAAAAAAAGGAACTGGACGGGACAGTTAGAGGCATTAGACTCGGCTGAGTGACGACCAAACCCACGTCCATCATGACCTGTCTCACAAACTGAAGAACACTTCTAAGGGTCTGTCACACCTAAGATGTTCTGACTTTTCCCTTTGATCCGAACCAAACTGACAGACATGAAAGCTACATTTCTTTTTGATAGTTCAAGGACTTTCCTCCCATGAACAGGAAGTTCCGGTCGTCAGCTGCACAGGAAGAAGAGATAACCAAACTAGACTCCATATTGGTCATGACGTCGTTGCTGCTGGTAGTAACGACATGACAGCGTATATTGTCACGCTGCGTTCACTCATTAGCCTTACTTGCTAAGTGGCAAACAGTGCTAACTAGCTACCGTAATTTCTGGACTATAGAGCGCACCTGATTATAAGCCTCACCCCATACATTTTTAAAGGAAAAAACATGTTGTACATACATAAGCCGCACCTGTCTATAAGCAGCAGGTGCCCACATATTCCACCTGTCTCATTTTTTTTCTGCTAGAGCGCCCCTGGCGGCTGTTAGAAAAAAAAAATGTATAATTTGGCTACACCTTTGTATAAGCCTCATGGTTCAAAACATATGAAAAGAGTAGCGTCTTATAGTCTGGAAATTACGGTAATTTGAGCTCTCTGGTGCTGCGACTATGTCAAACACACGACTCCTTCCAATCAATATCCAGAAGACATCAGAAATGAGGACAGAATGTCAGTAGATTGTTGGTCCTCTGGTACTTATGAACAAATGATCAGATGGAGACAGTGGAGCACAAACATAAATCTTGGTCCGGACTTTAGTTCACACTTTTAGGTTGTGAATCTTTTACCGGACCATCTTCGAGGAAGAACTACCCACACTGACCACCTACCTTGTGTAAGACTTTCAAGTCAATCCGACCAGCAGTTTTTGAGTTATGCAAGACACACACACACACACACACACACACACACACACACACACACACACACACACACACACACACACACACACACA
>JBBMJM010037168.1:6919-18289 GCA_037832705.1 Centriscus cristatus
AGGATGATGTCTAATACCTGCAGGATAGGGGGTTCTCAAGGACCACTTTGGGAACCCCTGATCTAGTAAAACCTTTGTTTGTTGGCATTACATTTTGGAGGCGATCCAGTTCTACGTGTGAAGGTTTGTATTGTTTCGTAGATAAACGGTGCATTGTGAAGTTCGCATCCTCAAGAGATTCACTACCCCGGCCTGGGTGCCCTCAGTACTTTGTGTCTCTGTCTCCTGCACCATGACCAGTGTGTTGATGTAACAGCAACTCACTTTCTACAACGCAACAGAATTTTTCTGACCATACTTCCTGCTTTAGCGTTCAGCTGCGTTAGTTGCTGCTTAATGAACTGTTATCCTCTTTAGACATGGAGGTGTCATTCAAATGTGCTGTATAATAAAGGTTTCCAGTGTCTGCGGTTACTAATCCTGATAAATGTATGTCCATAGTTGTCCCCTCTCCAAAACACAGACGTCCTTTCATGACTGCATGCCAACCATACACACAAACAGCACTACGGACGTGAGCGAGTAAGACCACTGTGCGGAGGCAGATCACACAGCGGCAGCAGCGCTCTCTGTCAGTTTACATAACACTGATTATAACCTTGAGATTTAGCCAACCAATGCGCAACAGTATAGGTTGGCCTGGGCATTAAAATCTCACTGACCATCTGTTCTGCCGCTTAGTTACTTTCCTTCAAATACTTTCCCTGGACACTAAAACGGCACTACTTTCCCACGCATTACTTCCCCTCATTTTTCATGTTTCCAAATATGTATCAAACATACTGGCTTCCCAAGATGATAAACATGACCTGGAAAACATTTTTCATGCCAAAGCTTGGTATTTTCTAATGTAATATAATCTTTGTTCTGACATTTGAAGATGATTTTATGAGAATTGAGTGACTTATTACTGAGGTGACATCCTGTGTAGGACATGAATTATTACATTCTGACAGGTTAATAACCTATATTCACCTGCTACATCCTTTCTTGAAATCTATGAGATAGATAGGGATGCAGTCAAGGGTTACTGCACCTTCACTGGGTGTCTCTGCCTTGTAATGCATCTTTATCACATGAGTTCACTGCATATTGAATCATAATCGTTGCCATGTGTCATATGGATGACGTTTGGGCTCGGCTGCTGCGCTATTTCTCAAATGCACTGATATCAGGTTATGTCCGTGGGCGTCTGGGTGAGAAAGATCAGCTGAACGTTATAATGGAGGAGTTCTCCACATCTGTACTTATGACTCACTTTCCTGCAATGGACTCTTTCCTAGTGTCCTCCCTTTGTCTGATATTTCCTTCAGTTTACAAGTTGGAGCACTGACATTAATGGATCATAAACTCTCCTCCTTCTCCAGATGCAATGGAGAAATTGCAGTGTAGCATCATTAACCATGGCAATTATATGGAATGACAGTTCCTCTCAAACATCCCACTGATCTCAAAATAAAGATGGAGTATGACAGACGGAGAGAGGGATAGGCATATTCGATTTCGAGCACAGCGTAATAAAACACAACGGTGACATTATCAACATGTAGGCTGAGAAATTCAGTGAGACTGTTGCTGCGTCTATTTCTAGAGGTGTAGGTGTGTGAGTGTGTGTGCGCTTGTGTAAAGAAAGTGAAAAATAGAGATTTTTTTTCATACATCTCCCTCATTAGAGTCCATCATTCCATCGTTCAGTGGAACTGTGAATTCTGTATGAAGTGTGGTGCAGCTGTGAAAAGTTGTCCTTCAATTCCTATCAAACATGCCAAGCACAAGAATATGTCTTTCTTTTTCTGACTGTATCACAATAATTAATGCCTGAGGATTTAATGTTAGCATATCTCAACATGTCAAATGGTGGGATAAGCTGAGCAATGGCTCACCCTTTTATTGAATGAGGAAAGCACATAGAACAAAAGCATTCCAACTCATTTATGTTTTTCTTTCTGCAGATCACTACAGTGCTGTGTTTCTTTGAAACAGAGTTCCTCCCCCCATTGGCTCCTTTATGCGTGATGCTTTTTGCTGTTGTGCATTGCAGTGTGCTTCAAAGAAAATGTGACTTTTCACGATTCATTAGTCAACTCAGTAAGACATGAAGCAGATGATTCCATATGTGTATGTATATATGTATGTATCCATATGATGTAATCCAAATTGTTTGTATGTGTTACAGGTAATGTGGAAAAAAAAAGGTAATATGTATGGGTAGTTTGCACATAACCCAAAAACACGGGTAGTTTGCAAACAACCATCCCTCCGCATTGTATGGGTTAGACTTAGTGTAAGGTTTAGTGTTCACTTGTTGGGATTGGTAGCTAGCTAGGTACTTTAGATAACGTAACTTTAGCTAGCTCCGTTCTCACTTTAGCTAGCTAACTAGCTAGCTAGACCTGTCCTCCGGGTTGGAGCATATAGCGTTTTTTTGTTTGTTTGTTTGTTTGTTTTTTCACATTATCCGTAATATATATATGTAAATATACCTTCTGATAATGAGATATCTACTCATTTATCACCCGAGCAATGTTAGCACCCCCCCCACACACACAAAAAAACATGACACCGCTCCCATGATTATTTATGCCAAAGCGATGATGTAATTTACCGTGAAAGAATCCTGCATCACAGAGAAGATCAGTACATAACATGTTGTAATATGTTCAAAACATATTTACAGACTTGCGATACCTACCGTTGGAATCTCTTTTACCCTGGTGTTTATCATACATGAACCTTTCTGAAACTTTTACATATATTTATTACAACAATGTCTATTGTTCCCCTGAGGATTCATAAAATATTTCTGATTCTGAGAGACAAACTAGGGACCATGTTAAAAAGAGGATGTAGCAAAGATTGCAGGGAACTGGCTAAAGATGGATCTGGACTTCTGTGTTAAATTAACACACAGCCTACAAGGGTGCCCCATGTGAATGCCCTCCAAGAGCACCCTGCACGAGTGCCCTGTGCCATCATGTGCATATATACTTCTGCACTGTTCAGTGTGCCTAACTCTGCATTGAACCCTGTGTTTGGGTTTTGACAGGTATCTGTGTTTTTCATCTGCACAACACGGAAGTGATGCTCCAACAGCTAGGAAAGGGAGCTGATGCAGTCAAGAGTCCAGCCACAGTTGTTGCCATCTGCGGAAGGCTGTGCCACCACGTCGATAGTTACATTTCTGGAGAGGTGCACGTCAGGATAAGTCAGGGGTGTCAAAACCGGTCCTCAAGGGCTCCCTATCCTGCAAGTTTTAGATGTCAACCTGCTCCTACCTCACCTGAATCAGTCATCATGAGGTTCCTTGTGAAGGCCTGGTAAAGAGCTGCTGATTTGAGTCAAGTGTGTAGGAGCAGGGTGACATTGAAAACCTACAGGATAAGAGGCCCTCGAGGACCGGTTTGGACAATCCTGGGCTAAGTTATACACCACGTCAACACGGAACCAAGCTGTATGTAGACTGTGGATGTCTTGCAGAAACAGAAATACATCTTAGCACACACAGCAGAGTGAAAACAGGTGAACTAGAAAGAGCTGATTGGTTGAGCAAAAGACTGATTCCAATGCACAGCAGCTGTGAAGCAATTAGTTCTGCAGGAAAACAAGACATGACAAGCACACAAAGCAAAACACATCAAAAGTACAGTTCTAAAAAGTGTCATACTGACACAATTAAATTTGCTGATTTACGCTCTGAACATATCATCTGAAATAAATCTAGTTAACCTTAATGTTGTTTTTGTCCGTGCACACACTTGATATAGGTTTATTTTTACAGAACAAAATTCTAAAATGAGAGAAGTGAGCATTAAGAAAAGTGAGACATTGAATCCAGACAGATTAGATGAAAGGGGTAAAAAGTCATTCTGAGAGTTTTTGATACAAGAAAGTCATGCAAGTCAGGCATGCTCAGCCAGACAGTATTTCATTCACTCCACTACTGACTCTTGTGTGATCACCTCATCAGTCTTCCAAGTCTCCAAATGCATGTGCATTACAAGAGATACTATATGTGTACTGTATATGCAAAATGTATAATCCTTTCCTCGTAAAACATCTGCTTTTGACTGATTTACTTAGTTAAGCTCAGCTAACCGTACCATTGTTGTCCCATTTTGACATGTGAGTGTGAAATATTTGTATCATAGTCCCATCCATCAATGACATATCTGTTCTTGAGCAACACAAATGAAGGAATGAAGAATTAAGCAAACTTTCTTCTGGTCCCTCTTAGTGCATTTGTACATGTTGTTTTGACGTGAAAAAAGTAAAACTGCTCTCAAACAAACAACCACCAAAATAGGTTATCGGAGGCTGCAGCGGCTGCTGAGTGTCACACAGTGCTAAAGAGCAGGTAAACAGACTACACGCTAACTCTCATCCAGGCATGAAAAGCTGCCATGTGCTTCACTAGCAGGTATGACATTCCAGCTCCTCAGTTTGAGTCGGTTTGCTCTACCTCAACAGGGGGTGCAAAGGATGAAGGCGAAAGTTAAGAACAATACACCTGACTAATACTTAACAGCAAGTGCCCTCTAGATTTTGTGCTCACTGACATCATCAATGCTAATGGGATAACATCCAAGGTCACATGCTTAATGAGGATGGATGCTGCTGTGATGGAGACTATACAGACTCTGCGTGTGCAGTGCAATGTATGCATAGTGTTGTGTGAAAACACACATGGACAGTAAGAAAACAAGACTGTGTGCAAGAAAGGTCATCAGAAGCTTTATTGGGAATTTAAATGAAATTTAGATCAGATGGCGTAGATCTGTAAACAGGTCTAACACGCTGCCCGTTTGGTCTACGCTTGCTTGTCTCAAATGCTTTTCAACTGCCATCAAGTCTCCATTCAGCCTGTACAGCTAGTTGACCATGATTGATGAAAGGTACTAGACCACACTGGTGAATAAGAGGTGGCCACTGGAGCTTACAGAGGTAATAAGGTGTGATGGTGGTTGAGATGGCTGCAGTGAATGTAATGGCGTGTGGGGGTGGGGGGGATAAATAAATGAAAAAAATGTAAAACCAGCTTGTGGGTTCACATTCCCACAAGGATCATTTCCATTTCGAAAGAAGCAGTCTGGCTGAAAAGAATATGACAGCTTCAGAATCAGTCTTTTATATACAGTATATATTGATATGATAGTAACTCAGGTTGGACGTGTACTCATGAAATAAAAGAAACTAAACATTTTTAAACAAATTTCCCTAAAAACAATTACAAAATATTTAAGAAAGATGTCAATTCTCCTTCATAAACATTGGTGTAAAACTGTCTCTGTCATCTCCTGCATGTTTGCCCTTCACAATATCCATTCCTCCATTTCTTGTGCCTGTTCATCTGTCATCTGTAGCCTGAATAACTGCAAGATCCTTGGAGCCACAATACCTCAATGAGCCCAAAGCGCCTCATGTCTTGGCTCTTTTGTTCTGACAAACAGAAAAAAACTCATCAAAGTTGTATTTTGTTCTAATGCTTCCACGTAAAGAATCTGGTATATTAATAAAAAGAGACCTCACTCAAATGGATGTAGATGGAATATGTTTTTTGGGGATTTGAGGTAAAATGTGTATTCCTTTGGTGTCATATATCACACTGGCCCTGAAGGCATCACTCTGATTTCTTCATTTTTGCTTTGTGTTCTGTGTGTTTCCTGAACCTGTAGCTAGAACCTGTAGTTTTTGCTTTTTGTTTTGTCATATTAATGTTTTTTCTGACCTCCAGGCCCACCACGTCAATCTCTGACCAAGGAACAGATTTGTGTTGGACACCTGGAGGCACTGACAGATGGACCTATCAGTCTATGGTGATGTAATTTGCATCCCAATAGAAGATACATTATCACAACGTGAAGCAAAGTTGAGTTTTATTGAACTCCCATCACTCAGAACTGCAATAAGTCTAACAATGAAGGGAGGGACCCTTGACTATGCAAAGCACAATATAATTAAAAGGAAAAGAAATGCATGTATCCATAAGGCCATAAGGACCAAAACAGAAGCCTCAGTGATCATATTTTCACATTATGTACAGTTACTCTGGTCACCTTCGGGGCAAGTGTTTCCTGTATGATGTGTTGTGGAAAAGATTACCTCCAAATTGTTCACAGTCCAAGTCAAAGCCGACTCAAAAGACAGCAGCAGCCACTTTGTTTATTTACATTGAGCAGAGACCGTCATGGACGACACATGGACCTGTTTCAACTATATTAAGCCCGCCCACTGACTCGACATGAGGCGATTAGCCCAACCAGAGTTTGAATTTTGCAACTCGCTAGCTAAGAGTTTGTAGACCCACTCTGGCTATAAATTACATTTTCTATAGCTAGGGTGTGTCTAGGTTTATATGCAAGCTAAGGTCACCTACAACCTGCACCTAGAAAGTGGGCGATAAGTGAGAGTCACTGCGCTCAGGGCAATAATGCAGTCTGGTTGCTGGTTACCTTAATTCACTGGATTCACAATGTTATTTAGAACACTGACAACAGCAAATCTGCAAATATTAATGATCTCTATCTCATACAAAGACACACATGTATTATAACATATAATACAACAACTCCAACAACTAGCAAATACAATTGACAGAGATACCACATGTACATGTACATCTTCATCAAAGCTTTTATTGTCTAGTTTTTTGTTAAAAAAGTGCTTTCCCTTTTTGTTTTACTCCCCAGTATGTGTGTTCCTTCAACATGTGTTGAGCTCAGCAAAAATCAGCAAGAACTCTACAAATGCGTCCAACCACCCCACCCTCTTGAAATTAGTGTCACTTTCCAATGATCTGGACATCTATTTAATCATCCTCAATAATGATGATCAGAGATGCTCTTTCAAATATTTAATAATTCAATAATAATAGAATAATATTCCACTAAAAAACCCTGTGAGTTGAAATGATGCTGTGGCACCTGCTGTATCTGTAGCAATTAGCTAACGGGGAGGTACAGTTGTCATCCTGTTAGGCCCCGCCCACAGACTTCATTCACGCTACTTTATTCATCCATCCATCCATCGAGCCATGAGCGTCCATCAATGTGTTCACGTACCACAAATCACATCTGTGCCTCCAGCCAATTCCTCATCATTCTCCTGCAGTGTCATCCACCTATGTGGATATGTCTGCCGTGCTTGGGTTTCTACCACGACCCCCCCCCACACACACACACACACACACACACACCACCCCACCCCCTACACACAATTTTTTCTTCCTCACATTTTCTCACACCCACTACATTTTTCTTCCCACCATGTTTCAGTCTTTTCTTTTGAACAAGATTTTATTAGGTTTCGGCCCTGTTTTTCAAACTTTTCTATTTGTGGACGATGCCACTGATTTTTCCCATGATGCCACTCTCTAACCTTCTTGCTCACCCATAATTTTCTCTTTACCCCAGTGCCACTAAACATACCTTTGTCCTTGCTTTGAACCCTGTTCCTCACATCTGTGGCAGTATTTTACCTTCATCCTTTCTCCCACAGCTGTTACCAACATTCATCTCTCTCTCTCTTCTCTTCTTTTACCCACTACTGTGTGCATATTTAACATTTACGTCTTGTTTGAGGGATTATTTACATAATACATATAGCTGTCAAATAAAATAGATGATGTCTCCATAAATCATCAAGAAGAGAATGTGCTAGGGTTTTTTCTGTGCAGATTGTTGCATAAAAAAACTTTTCTCTAACCTAGTTGGAGAATGACTCATGTGAGCACATTGCCTGTTTTATGGCACTGGTGTTGCTTATTGTAAAACGTTATGACAAAATGTTATTTTTCGCCTGCATATCAAGCCACATTACACCACGGCCTGTTACACAGTGGAAAATGATTATGACACAGTCAATGCATCTCCTGGAAAAATGCTGTTTAATTAATGTGAAAAGAAAAAAGAAAAAAAAAATCAATCTTACTCATTCAGTAAGCTCAACAGGGATTATTGAGATTTTGCTTTCAGCTTGGTCATGCAAATCCACCCACCAATGGGGAACAGCTTTTACATAAGATTGACTCTATAGCTTGCAGCAAGTAAGGAATCAGTGATGTTATTGATTGGGCTGAACTCATTGGCATATCTGCTGCATCCTTTGTGCATAAACATTAATCATATGAAACCTGCAAAGGCTTCAAAGGTACTGCTAAATTTACAGAGCCATCCATATGTGACAGGAATATTGGGTTTTGACCACTCACACTCCATTCTACTGCTTCTATCTGAACCAACCGGCCATGTAGCAGCGGTATAGGTGGGAAGGCCATGTGGGATCAGGAGAGCAGCGGACAGAAAATGATAGAGAAAAGGTCATAAACCTGAGTTTTACCATCAAAACAAGCTAGGTAAGCTTTACTCAACCTGTGTCTGCAGTGGTTAGTGCATGTGGCTGCCACAGGTTGTGGGTAACTACTAGCAGAAAGAAGAAGATGAAGAAAAAAAGAAGAAAACTCCCACTCACACTGCGTGATTTGTGTGACGATGTTGCTAATGATTATTTAATAACTATCGGCCTTGTAATGGCATCTACACTATTTCAAATGCTAAAGGCATGTTTTGATGATCAATGCATTTATTAGAGTAGATAAAATTAATGTAGGATGGAATATGGGTTAAGAAACAAGCCACTTTTCTAATTTGTTTCCCAGTGGACAAGCAGATAGTGGACAGAAGAAGAAGGTTAACTATTCACTCACACTGACGTAGTTGACACCTCTGGTTCATTTACGATGAATGTAGTTCAGGAGGGAAGTCACACATCTGAAATGACATTCACAAACAGGGTGCAACATGATAAACCTTAAGAATAAAATGACGAGTCACTCAGAAAACAAATAACACCCCTAGAATACATTAAAATACAGCAACTGATAAACCCCAAGGCATGCTTGGATGAATTGGAGGACAGAACTTGAAATGTGTTGCATTCTAATGGCCACCATATTTGACTTAAGTAATAATTAAAAGTAAAAGGATCTAGTTTCCGTTGCAGCAAGATCGGCTTCATTTTGTGCTTACAAACTTTCTACACAAAGTCCATCACATTTTCTGGGCAAAGAGGGAAATACTGCTTCAAAGTACTGGGGAAATCAACTGACAATCACAGTGTGCTTCTGGTCTCAAAAAGTTCAAAATGAGGCCAAGAATCAGTAGAGACAGTCAGGTGCTCTAAGGCTTCGTCCTGTACATGAAGGGCTGCTAGCCAAGATGCATTCTCGTTTATTTCTGTCAGGAAGGTTTGCTTAGATTTTTTTCACGATGTGGATCTGTGCGGGGACAGATGATTGTGAGAGCATGAGACTATTTCCAGTCTGTACCATCTTGTTGTTCACATTTGGTAGATCTCTGAGCTAAAACTAGTCACAATATCCAAGAATGCAGTCCCCCCTCAGTCCATCCATCCAAACACCCACTGCTAGCCATCTGTTGTTTAATCAACTTTTTTCCAATGTTCCCCGAACTTCCCTTATTTCTAACCCTTCTCTCTATCTCTCGTTTTCTTCCAAAGCTCATGCATGAGATGAGCACCTTGGTAGATAACAAGGACGAACAACATTGATGAATAAACTTAAATATGAATGAATAAATAAAGACAAACATACACAAATACCATACAATAATGCACCGTGTCATTATGACAGATTATGAACTGACACTTTGGACTGTAGCACAGGTGAAGAAAAGCCTGTTGCTCAAAAAGGATGAAAACCTGACTTTATACAGTATCCTGCCCTCTGAAGCAGCCACAAGAAACACTCCTGTAATCCAGTCCTACCATTATCACAGGTCATCACTTCTCCTCGTTGGTCCGTTTCCTTTTCTTAGACTGGAGTGTACATCATCTGTAATAAGTATGTGTTCATCTGGGCAGTTCTCTGTTCTCGAATGTTGAATCTGGAGCAGTCGAGAATTCACCCAGTTGCCTTCCGGAAACCAGGCAGCCACTCTACTGCCTGAGTAATGTCACCGCCCCCAATACCCCTGTGATGTACACCATGCTGTCATCTTGTGGGCATCAGTATGCATGTTTGCATTTCTTTTCCAATTTCTCTTGAGACTGTTTTCCCTTTACTGTCATTTCCGTGTGCTATTAAAATCCCTTTCATTGACAATTCCAATGTCACGTCATCTTAATGCCCGTGTTCTCCGAGCAGATCAGGTGCCAGTCCTTTAAATATCACAGTGCTTTTGTTCCACTCTCTTTAAGACGTAGGCAAACCCACCTACTCTCTCTCACCACTTAAAATCATTCAGAGGGATTCTCTTCCCCATCTGTTATTTTCATTGTTCTGAGAAGTCCCAGCTCCATCAAATTACTGTGAAGAAGGTATCCTACCTGTCTTATTACTGAGTCTGTGTTAATGATATGGCAGCACATCAGTGGGTTTAAAATTCCTTTATCAAGCATGTTGTTATTTATTCTAGAATGTAAAACTATATTTATATTATATATTCAGACGCAAATTATAGAATGAGAGGGAAAATCACCAACCACTGATTCTTCAGATCTTTACCACTGACAAAAGACACAGCACGTGATGCCGATGTTGCTTGAGCGGGCGCACATATCCTTCCACCAAAAACCGCAGCTGGTTTGAGGTGTGTGAGAAGCAACTCAAAGTTAGCTGAGGAACAGATGGTCCAGCTGGTATCCTCGGGTAGGTTACCATGGAAATGTGGATATGACCTTATTTGAGTGCAGTATTCCTACTTCCACCTGAACAAATCAAATCCTTCATTCAGGTACATGACACGACATGACAGTGTTCATGATATCCATTTACACACATTATGCAGCCATCAGAAATTAGGATCACACATGCATACTGTATGTACACACGCATCCTCAGCAGAAACAGCTTGCTGTCTAAACCCAGGGGAAGTCTCTTGTGGTTCTCATTAGCATAGGTTCTGTCCACAGCATGCAGCCTGACATCAATCTTCCACTTAAGATATGCAAACCTGCGGCAAAAAAAAAAAAAAAAAAAGAAAAAGAAAAAGAAAAAAAGACAGACCAGTGTAGGTCAATTTAAAGGTAGTATATCAGAGTTCTTTCTTTTCCATCAGCTTTTCAAGAAGCTTATGCACCGATGTAATTATTCTCTTCAACATAAACATACTGTATTTTAGTTTCATTTGAATTCAAATAATAGATAAAGATAATCTGATTGTACTCGTAGTTCTCACCTCTGACTGGAAAGCCAAGGAATTTATTGCTACAGAACATGGTAATGGTTCAGGAAGTCATAAGGAAGTCCTTTTTTTTTTTTTTTTCCCCCCCTGTCCTGTCCGACAATTTGACGATCAGCATGGTTTGCTGGATGCCCTCGAATGTCAGACAGTTTTGCTGTATGGAGCTCACTGC
>JBBMJM010037278.1:0-18281 GCA_037832705.1 Centriscus cristatus
TATCTATGCAGCATTTTTGCACCCAGGCCTTCAGTCGCTATAGAAACCTTATCTTATCTTATTAAGTACTTAAATGAAGAAATATGGTTCACAAGTCTCATACAACACACATAAAATCGTCAATAATAACCTTGTAAAATTGAAACATTTAGGAAAATAGCAGAATTTTACACCAGATTGTCCTCATTATTTCTGCACATAGTCCTTCCTCTCTTTCCTCTGTCGTAGAGATTATCCGTGTGTTTTAGGTCCATCAGCACGTCTGTCAATGTTTTTAACATTTCCCTATTTCTCTTCACCTTTTCTTTATGGATCTCCGTTTCCCTGTGCACCTGGTCTCTCAGTTGTAGATCCACTCTCTTTCAGATTGCGCAGAGGTCAGTGCAGACTCATAGCAGATGTCCGAAGGTCTTGTACACGCAAACCACAACATTGCTTTAGACGCATAACATGTAAAAAACACGAAATGACATTTCAAAGGAAACTAATGAGCCAATGGAAGCTCTGATGACTGCGGACATTCCGGGTCCGCTCCGCTCCCAGACACCGGGATCTTTTCCAGACTGTAACATTCTTGCTAGCTTCGGAGTTGCTCAGCCTTTCTTTACAATGTCCAGCTTTTTCTTGAAAAGTCTGTACAGCTATGAAATCCATTCAACTGTATTTTTTGCACGTTCAACTCCAACAGTTCCAATTCCTTCATTCATTCATTATCTGCCACTTATTCCGGTTCTGGGTCACAGGTGTGCTGGAGCCGATCCCAGCTGTCAATGGGCGAAAAGCAGGGTACACCATGGACAAGTGGCCAACTCATCAGAGGGCCTACATAATACATATTCATGGGAATTATAATATAACAGGACATAAGTCTGTTATTCAGATATTGTTTAGGACTGCACTGACTCACCACTGCTATTCAGAATATTCCCATTTACTTTGCAGTTGCTTGTCCAGGGATTGTCACAGAAACACATATGATGGCTTGATGGAAAGATTGGATTGTGCTGAATCCAGAGAGACAAATATGTGAATATAGCATGCATAGTCAGTGTGTTACATCACTAAATATATAAACTGTCCCAAATTAAATAATATGTTGCATTGCATATCAATGTACCATGTGACATCATCACAGCAACATACCTTGACCAGAAGCATACACATTCATGCAACAAGGGGGGATTGTTGTTCGCCAGTCTGAGGATTGAAGCTTTGACTGTGTAGCTACTGATCAGGCACTGGAGCAAACCATCAACTGAGAAGGCAAGAGCCCAGGTAGAGATGTTGGCCTCACACTGTGGAAGGCAGCTGTCACAATATGGCTGATAACAATACACAGCATATGTACCGTAGATGGCATGAAAGAGCTTTGTGACACTGTTGCAAAGAGCCCGAGAACACACAAGGAACAAGGAGCATCCAGAATGGACATAGACGAGCGAGACACACAGAAGGTAATGGAAGCTGTGGCACAGAAGCAGAATCCCTTTGACCTTGATTGTGTTCCTCGTGAACTGATCAATATTGCAAGTGGTCAGGTTGCATCAAAGAAAGTTGCAAAAGAGCTTGTAAACCTCCTCATGGTGGAAAATGCTGTCTTTATTGAACAATGTTTGACAGAAAAGAACAAAGAGCTTCTGGGACCCAGAGAAAAGAAACCAATATACAAACTTCAAGTACATGAAAACACCAGCTGCAGTTAGTGCATCCAGGTGGTGTCCAAGGTGACAGTGATGTTTCACATACTTGCTACTGTCCCATCATCTTTGTTTTATGATGATGGAAGCATGGAGAAGTCCACAAAAGCTGACCTTGCTAAACTTGAGTCTCGTTGAAGAGACACAGCAGCTGCACAGTGTTAAAGAACCTTTAGCATATCTCACGGATGGCATGGCTCTTCTACAATGTCTTCATGATTTTAGCTTTCAGACGTTCAATGACCTTGGTGATTATATCTGGAATAAGATCACAATGTTAATGGGAAAGGAAAGCATTTAGCTTTGTTGTTTTAGTGTTTGACAGATATGATCATCAACACTCAGTTAAAAACCTTGAAAGGTAAAGAAAGAGGCACCATCCAAACCACCAGGCGGACACATATTATCGCAGGACAAGCAAGTTTTCCAAAGTACAGGAAATACCTGAGGATCAGTGGGAACAAGGTTGCTTTATGTCACTTTGTCAGCAACTACACCACCAGAAACAATGTCTTCAGAGAACACAGTCATATTTCTAGGTGTCTGTGAAAATGGTGAGGAGGTTAAGAGAGTTAGCAAGTCAGGTGGGTGTTGACTGTTTGACAGATCTTTATAGTGAACAGGAGGAGTCTGACACGAGGCTGGTCTTACATGCAACCCACCTTGCAGAGTCCTATCCTTGTCTCATTGTCAAATGTGTGATACAGGTGCACTGGTTAGTCTGTGAACTATTCAAGCAAAGGGATGTGTGGATCCTCTTAAGTGTTGATGCATTCTGGACATGGCCTAAAGGAAAGAGTCAGCTCTTTGTGAGCTGACTGTGAGCTGATGTTACCTGCATGCCACACCCTCACTGGTTGCGATACCACAAGCAGCTTGTACAGAATTAGAAAGATTGTGCCTTCACAAGACTGAAGACCCATCTGACTGACTTAAAGGAAGTGGCCAAGTCTGGACTGTCTGGAAGCCTTGAAGAAGCTTTGCCGGTGGCAAGAAAATATGCCCTCCTCCTGTATGGCCAATCAGAAAAAGAGAATTACCATCCTTCTTCAGCCGCAAATCTACCCCCAACAGATTCCTTTGATTAACATTTATTGGCATCACAGCCATCAGGCCAAGCCTCATGTCTAGAACCCAGTTGGTAGAAGATGGAGGCTCAGACAAGACCATTGAACTTATCATGTTCCAGCACTGAAAGAAGACATCACCCACCTGTACTGTAAAGATGGAAAATGCAATGGAATCAGCAAATACCTGTGTATTTCAGTGGGCTTGACTTGCAGTGTTTTGCTCTGTGTTTCTATGACAATCCCGGGCTACGCAACTACAAAGTAATTGAGAAAAGTGTCCATAGGTCTTTATATATTACACACATCACATTTTTTCTCTAAACTAAAGCAACTTCCACCAGGTTATATTTAATTTTTTTAAGGTTTGAGGTGTATAAAAATATGTATCACTGTCTGGAGTAAAATGTTTTAAACCAAGAATCCATCTCATATAAAGGAGACCTTAGAGAAGAGGAAAAACATTAAGAAAATGTAGAACAAACATGTTAGGTTTGTTCTACCTCTGGTCGGAGTATCTAAAATTTTGGGAGCATTGTCACGAGCCTAATAAAAGCTGCAGCAGTCTGCAGGCCAGGGGCGAGAGCAAGCAGACTGAGCAGGCCTGCTTTAAAACCTCCTGCTCAGTCAGCTCAGGCTGAGCTCAGGCGATGTAGGCTCCACCCACAGATACCTGCAACAGACAACAGAACCAGTGAAAATGGGCAAAAAGAATAAAGGCTATAAGATTGCAATTGGGTCAATGCACCAGACAGAACCGATTTACCTTTTTTTCCATACATTTTGTATTATTTCACACTTAAGAAGAGAGAGATAGAGATAGTTCTATTGGGTGCGGTTACAGTGTATGTTGCCAACCTATACATGCCAATATAGAGTAATTCACACACAGTATTATATTATTCCTTCAAAGCTATACACACACAGCCTCATTGCTCACAGCGTCACAGCAATACACGGCCTCAATTCGTATCCAGTTGTTTCTATAGGCTAAAGCCTATAGGACTACATTCTACAGACTACATTCCCATAGCACATGAAGGAAAGTCCTTGCCTGTGTACCACATTTCCAACACAGATTATCAGGTACCAATTTTTTTTTTTTTTAAGTCCCTTTTAAGACATGATAAAAGGCAAAGGATAACAAGTGTGTATATTAAGGTTCTCAGTCATCCCAGTCATGGTTACCCAGCTGAGTAACAGGTATGAAATATTCAACATCTAATCACATTAAATATGCATGCATGTTAAAATTAAATTAATTAATTAAAGGTGCATGGTAAATTCAGCCAGAGAATCAGCCCAGAAAATCATTTATCTGATATGAGGAATTATGATATCATACAGATTGGACCAATTAAAAAAAATGCAATGAACCAATCCAATGATGCAAGATTGCCAACCTAGCATGCTGTGCTGTAGGTGGGTAAATGTGAACAAACCAAGCGCTCCTTTTCACCTCTACTGTTACTTGGTGTAGTAGTTGTAGTAGTAGTAAGTAAACACCTGAAACACCAGCAAACGCACAGCACTTGCTGTTTGGAGGAAGAAAGATTTGTAAAACCCCAAGAACACCATCCCATCTGTGAAATGTGGAGGTGGAAACAATGCTTTGGGGATGCTTTTCTGCAAAGGGGAGAGAACAAATTCACCTTATTGAGTAGAGGATTGATGGGGCCATGTATCTCTGCCAACAACCTTCTACTCCCAGTAAGAGCACTGAAGATGGATCATGGCTTGGTCTTCCAGCATGACCCAACGACCCAAAACACACAGCCAGGGAAAATCCGGAAGAAGCAGCTCACTGTCCTGCAGTGGCCTATCCAGTCTCCAGACCTGAACACAATAGAATATCTTTGGAGGGAGCTAAAGTCCATATTGCCCAGCACTAGTCCTGAAACCCGAAGGATCTGGAGATGATCTTTACAGAGGAGTGGGACAAAATCAGCTGTGTACAAACCTGGTCAAGAACTACAGGAAACATCTCTGTAATTGCAAACACGGGTCTCTGTACCATATATTAAGTTCTGCTTTTCTAATGTATCAAATAATATAAGATCAAACTAATCATTCATAATCATAAAAAATCATTCAAGATTTCCTAGATTCCATCTAGCACAGTTAGTATAGTAAGTATACCTAAGTTTAAAATTATAGATCTCTACATGCTCCATAAGTTGGGAAAACCTTTGTCGTTTTTCCATTGTTTTTCCAACTGGACTGGAAAAATATGTTGAAACATATTGAAGACGTAGTCAACCAACATAATTCTTTATCAATTACGTTACTAATGCAACATGTTTGAAAATGAAAATTTTTATCTTCTTCTTCTTTCGGCTTTCCCTCTTCAGGGGTCGCCACAGCGAATCGTTAGCACATCCATGCACTGTTCATCTCCAGGTTTATCTACAGGTCTGTAGACTAACAGTGCAGATACAGATACGTTGGCCATACCGATATTAAGTTCATCTGTCAGAGCTGAAATCAGTGTTCTGTTCTGTTTGCTTGTTTGTTATCTTTGTTGTTATTTGTTGTTATTTCACAGGTAATATCCTGTAAGAACATGATAAAACAATGCTGTGCGAGATGAAGTCAGTTGAAAACACCTTTGACCCTTTGCTCCACTACAACTTCTACAGTCAAGGAGATGCTTCATGCGTCAGCTGACTGACGCTGACTGACCTCTTCCACTGTTTGGCAGGTGAGGGGTGAAGATTTCATCACTGAGCATCCGTCCCAGCCTCCTCTGCTGTCCTGCATCAGCACAGCCAGCATGAAGGTCAAGAACGTGAAGAAGTATGTGGTCCCAATGACAGGTGCTGCTATTTTAGGCTGGAAACCAGGTCTCATATCCAGGCCAGTGGAATTTGGGACTATAAAATGACAGCTGCAGCACAGACACATGACTCAGTCCAGCTGCAAGCCAGTTCTCATGCACAGGCCCAGACGTTCCTCCTCCTGTGTCCTCTTGGCTTTCATCTCCATCATGTCCCATGTCACACACATGTCAGCGTGTTTTGTGTTTGTGTTTTTTTAGGCTGGCATTCCCCAGAGGTCACTTCCCCAGACTGGCAGAGTGTGCCCACTTCCACTATGAAACTATTGACTTTGGAAACGTTCAGGTAAAATACTTCTACTTCGTAACAGAGAGCTGTGAATATTGTATCTTTGCTTCAGTTTTTCTTCCATACCCACCCTATAACAGACTGTTTCACCAATGTCCTACAATCATCTCAACAACAAGAAAACTGTGGTATCTCAAAATTGTTTGTAGGGTATTGCTAGACAGCTAGAATCGACAAATGCAATCGCTTATTGATCAAATGTCTCAGTGTGGTGACGTTATCACTGTGCAACTGCAGTCTTTTATATATGAAGTCTATTCAACATTTAAAACACAGATGACAAAACAGACAAAAGCATCAGTGTCTATATATTTCATCCCTGAGTTGTCCTGTCAAGTTGTCTCTTTGTACAGCCAGGAAGCACAATACAACAAAATAAAATTAAAGAAATTACAATTTACATCAGAAAAAGATTCTGACATTAATAAAAACAAAATTACATTTGCAAAACATTTTAAAATTATGGGAAACACAAAATGTGAAACAGTTGCTGAAACAAATTTACAAAACAAATATCCATACAGATCAATACAAATGCTGGAGGTGATGTGGCGTATTTACCTGGGTGACAGCGTAAACAGCGCTGTGGACAGGTTCTTTGTTGCTCACTGTATATGTGGGACTAGAATTAACCACTGCTGACATTTCTGTCTTCAACATTCAGAGAAGCTTTTCTTTTCACTTTGGACAAGTCAGACTGATCCACAAATCTTGTTTTAGATTTTACTAGTAATAATGATTTCAACATCCTTTGGGATGACTCATAGATATGCAGCTGCACAATAAGCTCTTTCACTGAAGACAGGTACTTCTCTCTGCACAGGTGTTTCTTGCTTTATGAGCTCTGCAAGGTAACATTCTTGAGATTTTGCTGCTCCAACTCCTTACACCCTTACGCCACTGATGCCACAGATTTGAAAGGTCCTGGGGTAGCTGGCTTATCCCACTTCCACTATCCCCAATCAACCCCGCATACTGGTGTCGGCAGAGCGGAGCAGCCTTATACGACACATGAGAGCAACATGGAAACAACACGCAGGGATTGTGGGAAATGTAGCGTTTCGTGGAAAGTTCACTGGAAACTACCACATAGCAGTATGCTATGGACACTATGATTGGATCATATATCGTCAGTGTGCAACATATTAATGAACAGTCGTCCAGCAGGTGTCAACTTACTGCAGTGTTTATGTTTACAGCATCGAACTGACATTCACACTGACTGAATTACTGCTTCAGTCAGCTGATCTCCCACCTGAGATCCAGTCTGAAGTTTGACAGGCAAACATGTTTCTTTGTGGTTTTTCAGAACCCATTCAGTCAGACTGAACGAGGATCAGTTGAACTTTGCTGAACAGCATTTACAGTTACCACAAAGAGAACACTGGCGCATGTGTTGCAGAAATTGGTTCCGTATTTTTTGTGTCTTTGTGTCATTTCAGTTTGTTACACATGGATATGTTTTGATTTCTTTGTACGTGTGGATTACTTGGGTTGGGTACTAGCATCTGGTCATGCCAATAGCCCCATTAGAAATACGTCCACGCTGTATTTTCCTGTCACTGTGTTTTCAGACTGTTGGGGGAGGTTCTTCTGTCTTTAGACTGGTTCTTCTCCAGATCGACATTGAGAGTGAAATGAATGAGAAGTGTTGTGAAATAAAAAGCCTCATGTACCAGTTGCCTGCCGCTGTGGCTGCATATCATGGAGGAGCTTGTGCTTGTGTGAGTGCAGTTTGAACCCACATCCTGCCAAAACCCAAGAAATGGGTTAAGAACAAGTGAAAGAGGTTGTGTGTGAGAGAGACAGCGAGAAGGGGGGCAAGATGGAGAGGGGGAAGGGAGGTAGAGGCAACACACAAGGAGAGGGAGGAGGGGGGAGGCTAGAAGCACCCTCCTTTCATATGCTCTGAGCCCGTGAATGAAGCCGTGAGTTTGTGTTGATGTAAAGACATGTGAGTGAGCACCAGTTGGACAGGAGACAGGACAGGAGGTGTGAGGATACAGAGCAAATGAAACCCCTCAGCCCCAGTCTTGAATCGACTTGCTGCTGAAGCTTACTGAGCTCCACACTGCTGCTGGACACAAAGAGGCTGAGCTCCTGACTTGAGCAGCGAGGAAAGTCGGAGGTGCCTGAGGAGCAGGTAATGTGTGTATGCCTGTGCATTACCTCTGGTTCTAGATGTTTATGGATAAAATGAAAAGGCAGATGTCTTTCTGTGCACAGATGTCAGTTCCATGACCATGTTTTCACTTTATTAGCCAAACCTTTCACATGACATGATGATCTGGCAGGTCTGTAAAAATATGTTGGGCTTTAGTACCTATGAATTTTAGCATGAGTGTGTTTTTTGCCACTTTGCCTCCTTCCAATGATCCCTTCAGCTTTATGTAACTCTGTTTTCTGTGTTGCTGTTGAGCAGTAACTGGGTTGCTGTGTGTTGTGTAACTGGGTATATGGATGAGCTGCTACCAGTTATAAATAAGCTTCAGGAGCCTTTCAGTTTTCTCCTACAGTAACTTCTATCAATGCATTCCAGAACTGGGAGGCTTTGAGCATCTCTGTATCAGGACTGTTGCCAAAAAGGATGTTTGGGGAAGGTGTCTAATCTCTCCAACTCCATGTGCTGATGTCTTTGCAGGCTGTGTGTTCCATATGCAGGACTTGTGTGTACTGTAGGGTGTGAAGATCCATGATCTTTGAGTAAACAGACATGTATCCGCCCAAAACTGCATGAACTAAGGAAAGAAATGTAAACTCAAATAATCCTTTCAATATTCACCTACAGCCTTGTTTGAGGATTTACTTTCAAGTTTTGCGTAGGTTTTTAAGCTTCATGTACATTTAGGTTCTCAGTCAGACTGGTTTTACTATTGAGTTGAAAAATGGGGTTCGACATGATTCTTGTATTGTTTTGTTTCATGGCCTCATCCACATGTTGTATTATACCCATCCATTACTGATTAAATGGGCTCACTCATTACTAGCTTCCTTTCCTCTCCCTCTGCTTCTTTGTAGTTGACTTTTGCAGAGGGGCAGGCTAAAGGACCGAAGGCTGGTCTGGACTCCAAAGAGCCTGTATTTCTGATCCAAATCACTTGCCAGGTACGTGAACGGTGACTATATGAGACTCCTGCATAATAGTTTTCTTTAAACATAATGCAGTTCAATTCATTGTCAGGCCCAAAACTGGTTGGTGAAGCGATCCTATGAAGACTTCCGGGTGCTGGACAAACACCTGCACTTGTGTATCTACGACCGCCGTTACTCTCAACTCACAGAGTTGCCCAGATATGAAACATTGAATGACACTATTGAGGTACAGAAGAGCTGCATTCCCATTAAGCGAAACCACTAATGCCTCCCGGAAAGTTGAATTCTCTGTTAATCTCCACCGTCTTGTGTCTCCTCAGTCAGTAACCAAGCTGTTGGCCTCCTACCTGTCCCGCCTCTCAGCTATTGCTGACAACAATATCAACTGTGGTCCAGTGCTGACATGGATGGAGGTATTTCGTTTTACATTTCAATGAATATGCTTGTTTCCTAGTTCACGTTTATTCTCGAAAGGGACTTTTACACACGGTGACCACAAAATATCCAGGATACTCAGTGGTCTCCTAAACCCAAGAAAAGTTTACATATAACTGCTCAATTCTGCCGTGGGTAGCATAACATGGTATTCCATGCTAGGCTAATATATATATATATATAATTGTATTTATTTTTGAACATCATTTTGGAAGGCAAATGCTCAATGCTACTGATTTTGAAATGCAATATTTTCATACAATTGAAATAGCACTGAATAATTCAGATTTACTGTACTTTTAACATCAAATAAATACATTTCAATAATAACAACACATTTTTTGAGTAACCAACAGCATGAGTCAGCAAGCAGCCCTGTGATTTATTTATTGTGATAACTTGAATTTTAGATTTTTATGAGATATCTTTTTGTTGCATTATATACATTCAAAAAATATTTTGAACATGCTAAACACACAGTGTCTGTCAATGTTGGTCATCATTCATTTCTGCAAGTGAGAATTCATTAAATACATTCATGCATTCTGTTCCCGGTAGATCGACAACAAGGGGAACCATTTACTGGTGTCTGAAGAAGCCTCCATTAATGTCCCTGCCATCGCTGCTGCACACGTCACCAAACGTTACACAGCTCAGGCCACAGACGAGTTGACCTTTGAGGTGGTGTCATATTCCCACTCCAGAGATGGTTGTGATTTTATTTCGATTCATTCTCATCACTGGACTGTGTGTATGTCAGGTTGGGGACATTGTGTCTGTCATTGACATGCCTCCTAAAGAAGACACAGGCTGGTGGAGAGGGAAGCATGGCTTTCAGGTAAACCTTACAGTACGCTCTCCTACTCACATTCTAGTCATATTTACAAACATTTATTTATGAACGGATAGCCCCATACAGCAACTAGTCTCCAATGTGAGACACGCAGCGACATACACAAGGCTCTCACAGACTAACCAACTGACCCACGGTACCCGATAAGGACAAGCAAATAGCACAATACATTCCACATTAACATCGCTCGAGCACATCAAAGACAGTTACATTGACATTACAATGACAATGACAAAACAAAAGCGAACAGTAGTCATTGGCATCATCACCAGTCCGTATATGTCACACACAGTTAACTATAACAGCAATACAAGCTCCACCACTGCACAAATGTGTGAGAACAAGAGGGGAACACCACTAGTTGCATGGTCTGTTGAGAATGTTTCATAGAGCTTTAAAAAGACAGAATGATCTGAGTTCTCTAGTCTGATGGAGCTTTGAACTTCAAGGGAACACCGGGTGATAATTGAGAGAAAACATTTTTTAAACAAACCGCACTATGAACTATAATGTATCATCCCTAAAATCTTAGCTGCGGTAGGATGTCGACATTTTATGCTCACTGCAGCAATCAAGGGCAGATTCGCTGCCATCGGACCAAACACGCCCTCATGCTTACTGACCTACTTCATATATGTTGCCCAGCGACTATCTGCTGCAGTACCACACCTCTACTGCTGCTTTAAAACTATCTTCAAACTGTTCATCCTCTTGCTTCGGCTTGCAGGTTGGATTCTTCCCCTGCGATTGTGTTGAGCTGATAAATGACAAGATTCCCCCCAGTGTTCAAAGTTCTGTGCCAAAACCAGGTACTGTTCACGGGGCACAGATGTGCAGTTAAGTAAGTACAGTAACATTATTAGCCCCCTCGGAACATTAAGAATATTTGCATTTTCATTCAATTTCATATTGTAAATCATTCATCAGTGATGTTGACCCATTATGGTACAACTCCGGAATGTAAAATAAATATTCAACATGTCTTAATGAAACATGGAGAAAACTGCCATGGCCTGCAAGAACTTGACCAATTTGCTAACTAAGTTAGAAACTACCAGAAGAGTTTGTTGTCAGTACTTGATTGAACGGCCCCACTACTGACTAGTAGTTATCAGAGCTATGATAATGGATCATTTTGACCATTGCATTTCTTGATTTTTTCTTGTTTCAGTTCAACAAACCAATGGAAATGTTTATGTGACCTGTTGCGGATATTGTCTTTGTATTTGTGGACTCACCTGAGGTCACAGCATTGTGGAGCCTTCTGATCTAAGTCTAACAACAACCTCTCCTGGAGGTTTCTGCCTATGTTGGTGCATGTCCTGAGGGATTTTAGTTCATTCTTCAAGTCTTCCCGTTGGTAAATTGACCAAATTGGCAGTTTTCACCATGCCGGATTTTTCATATAACAAATCTTGAATATTAATTTACAGTCCAAAGTGTTCCACAATGGGTCCTCATCATTGATAAATGATTTATTTCATATAATTGTATGAATATTGCAAATATTGGGCAATATTTTAGAGACATTTTCTACATTTCCTAGGGGACTAATAATTGTGACCTGAACTGTAGCTGTTGGTTTATTGTACTCGCTCTTGGCATGTGAGACAGATTGATTAAACATGGATACTATGCATGTGACATACAGTGTGTAAGAAGCACGGGAAACTGGTAACCTTCCTGAGGTCTTTTATGAAGTCCAGACCACCACCGCAGAAGTTACGCCAGCGGGGGATTCTCAGAGAGAGAGTGTTTGGTTGTGACCTGGGGGAACATCTCCACAATTCAGGATATGAGGGTAAAATACTTCAGTTGTTTGGTGTGTGATTTAGTTTCCATCTTTTAATTTCCATACCTGCAGCTTCTGTACCTGTGGAACACAGCTGTGGAAACCTGTAGCATTGTCTTGTCATTGTCTTCGTCTCTGTCAGTGCCCCAGGTTGTGAAGAGCTGTGCTGAATTCATAGAGAAGCACGGAGTTGTTGATGGAATTTACAGACTTTCTGGGATCTCCTCAAACATCCAGAAACTGAGGTTTGCTCATATTGTTGATGAGGCCATTTAATTATAGAGGCCGTTCTGCCCTCATGAAGAGTCCCCAGCAATTTAAAATATGAATCTTTTATTTATGACACAATTCATGTAGAAGCTTACATTACACGGTTCCATATCTTCTTTCTCTCTCAATCTAGGCATGAATTTGACTCTGAACAGATTCCAGATCTGAGCAGGGATGTCTTCAGGCAGGATATCCATTCTGTGGGCTCCCTCTGTAAGCTGTACTTCAGAGAGCTCCCCAATCCTTTGCTCACCTACCAACTCTACGAAAGATTCTCAGTAAGGATCTGAGCAGCAGAACTGGGACATCGATATTAAAGGGACCCAGGAAAAGATGTTTTATGAGAAAGACTGCAGAGAAAACAATTCCAGTTACTCTGTAATTACAGAAAACAGTTTTATGCTCTAAATGGGGTCATGTGGGGTATGTTTGACTTAAAAACAGTTGGCTGGTACGTATATTAAACCCTGTTGACTGAGCTAGCCAGAGGATGATCTGCTTTGAATGTAAGTGCTTTGATTTTCAACTGTCAGTGGTGTGTGCTCTTATTCTCTGTCCTTACAGGAGGCTGTATCTGCAGCTACAAATGAGGAGAGGCTGGGCAAAATCCACAATGTCATCCAGCAGCTGCCACCTCCTCATTACAGGTCAGGTTCAAAGCTCAGCACTGCACCCTGGTGGCTACAAATGGAAGTACTTCTAGTATCTGAAAAAGGTCAAAGCTGCTCAATGATGTCTGTACCTTTGTGAGGGTCATGAGCTATCAACACACATTTTTCCTCCCATCTGAAAATGGAAAATTTCAATTGAGTCATGAACCCTCCCCCGACTTTGTCATGACTGCACCTACTGGTAAGAGAAAGTATAACAGATGACGTCTTTCACCCAATTTTTTTTATGTGCACTCCAGGACTCTGGAGTACCTCATGAGACACCTCTCCCGCCTGGCCACCTCCAGCTCCATTACCAATATGCACACTAAAAACTTGGCGATTGTCTGGGCACCGAACCTCCTCAGGTAACTGCCAACATGGTTTGAATGCAGTTTGGGCGGCTGTTCAGTCATCAACCTGCTATAACGAATGGACAGCAACATGTCTCAGTGGTAAGTAGGTTAGTTCAAGTAGGCTATGCTGTACTGTGACCATGTTTCAGGTCCAGACAGATCGAGTCGGCTTGTTTTAGCGGCACAGCTGCATTCATGGAGGTTCGTATCCAGTCGGTGGTGGTCGAGTTCATCCTCAACAACACAGAGGCTCTCTTCAGCCCTAAACTCAATGCCATCATTCGAGAGAGCACTGGTAAGTCCACACAGCATCCTCTCCAGGCTGAAAGAAGCGAATGCAGCTCTAACACAAAACTGTTTAGGGAACAACACTCTATCCAGACCCAAGTCTCTTCTGGTCTGCTCGCCATCTACAAAGTTACTGTCACTGGAGGAGGCCCAAGCCCGCACACAGGCACAGCTGGGTTCCCCAGCCACCACACCCTGCCTCACCCACAGCGACTACATCGAGGTGGGGGAGGGTCCTGGAGCTCTGCTTGGCAAGTTCCACACCGTCATTGAACTGCCACCTGAAAGGTACTTCCCATTTCCCTGTTGTGTCAAGTGTTTCTTTTGTCCCATTGAAGAAACCTGTCAAATTATGTCTTTGTTATCAGAATTTAGAGAATTTCTACAAATGAGTGAGGGTATTGTAATTGTAATGGTTTGTGTGCCTGCATGCATGTTGTTGGGCTTGACATTCATGTTTTACCAAAGGTGGTTTCAGTCCACATGACTCATCCTCACTCGTCCTCATGATCCGAGAAGGGATTTTACTGCAATCTCCAATTGTTCTTGTTTGTTTCTGTGTGGTAGTGGCAAACGGGCTCCGAGTAAGGCTAAGAAGTCTCCTGTGGGGAACTGGCTTTCCTTTTTCCACTTGGGGAAGTCTCAGTCTCTGTCTAAACGCAAACTCAAGCGACACCCCAGCGAGCCAAATGAAATAAAGAGCCTTGCACTGCCAGGTCCGTTCACTGTGCTTCTGAAGCCTTGTGCAACTGGGTGGTTTTATATGTCTTTGACCAATACTACTGACAGTGATTAGTGTTAGAATGCTGTTTATGTATTCAGTGTATGAAACCATTTACAGGTGGAAGAGGTGATACCGGTACATTACGCTCTGCCAAAAGCGAGGAGTCGCTCACATCTTTGCACAATGTGGAAGGTGACGGTTATTTCAGCATTTGTAGATTTAAGTGCATCAGAGTGGTTTTTTTTTTAATGTCTTCATTTTTGTAAAAGATTTAATATTTTGTTTTTCCATTCCAGGGGAACCTCCAAGTTATCACATCCTCCGACCTCGTTCAACTAGTGAAGCCATTTCTGCAGTTGATAGAAAAGACTTAAGCAGCTCTAGAAGTAGTGAGAAGCGTTGTGAGAGGAATGACGGTGCTGCTCGTTTCCGTACCACACCGTGTATTTCTCCTCCACACCATGAGGAGGACATTGAACTTTGTCCACCGGCTGCAGGCATCTCTACCCTGGACTTTGACCCACTGTCTTTTCAGTGCAGCCCGGCGTCCATGACACCAGGACGCCAGTATGGCAAAGAGGTGAATAAATGGAGGACGAGTGCAGGGGGGGAATCAGAAGCAGTCTCCTGTCAGTCTCCAGATGTTAGCCCTGTTCTTGGAAAAGGTGGGAAGAAAGTCACCTCCAAGCCTCTTTCACCTAAACCCAGGAAGAAATCCTTCAAGACTCAAGCAGATGTTCAGTCCTTTTCTAGAGCACCCGCCTCACCTCCTCCTCTCCCTTCCTCGTCTCCCCCAGTGGAGAAGTGTGACGTTTTGGTGGCAGATGGGAAGGGAGGAGTGGCCCGGCACTGTGGCCCGCTCAGCTCAGTGAGCCAGACATCAGCCATGACAGACCTGAGTCAGCCTGCGCAAAACCTGCCCGATCCAGGTCAGTATCACTTCGCTTCATTACATGTGAATTTCTCTTGGGAGATCAATAAAGTATCCATCTATATCTATATATGTGTGCACAGACTGTAGATTCTGTAGTTTCTTATGAAAGTTTTTGTTTCTTGTCCCATCATGTCTTACCATAGCTTTGTTTGTCCTGTCATACTGCAGCGTTGTTTGTCTTATCCCCCCTCAGGAACAGATAGACTTATGAGTTTAGTGTCCGTTCTCCCCCCTCACCCTCCCATGATGAGTGCTGCACGGAAGTTGGCTCTGGCTCTGGCTGAATCTGCACAGAAGGCGAGCTGCGGCTCCCGGAGAAGAAGCATGCACCCACAGGAGAGACCTCCGCGGCCCTCTGTTCTTGATCTCAAGGTGTACCCCCAAGAGTATTACAGCACTCGTGTCTGGCAGACATCTGAGCACAGCGGCCCACATCCTGTTTGTTCAATACCCACACAGCTTAATGCTGAGCAAGTCAGTGATGGACAGGAAAGCATGTGCAATTTTACACCTAACGTCAGCCCACTGGGGTCAGGCAGCTTAGAGGAGGGCAGCGCAGGAATCAGGGAGTACAAAAAGGAAGAAGAGCAAAGGATCACAGATATGAGCCAAACGGAGCGCACCTATCAGAGTGTTGGTGTGTCCACACCTGTCCAGCCTGTTTGTTCCGCTCAGAGCCCGTTAACTTCTCCCATATATGTGAACACCGACTCTATCAATGTGTTTAATTTCCGTGCTGTTCTGGCCGAGACCTCCATTCCTGCCTCTCTTGATGAGGTTCTCCCACGTCCATTACAGACATCATCAGCCTGTCACTACAACCCAGTTGAGGACAGACCCCCGGGCCCGGTTAAGGATGTCTACAGTAATCACCATCATCCTAGGCATGCTGGGAGACTGCCTGCACCTCGCTGCCCTTGGCCCGACGCCATGTCACATCACCTATCGAGGCCCAAACAGGTGCACAGGCAGTCCTCTGAAAGCCACTACAGCACTTTAGGTTTTAAGCAGCCTTTGTCTTCTCAGTCACAACGGCGCCATAGAGGTGAGCACCTTATCAGAGGCTGTCAGCGACAGCAGGACCAATGGCACAGGTCAAGAGATAAAATGGTCGGGCACCCGGCCATCAGGAGGGCTCACTCCTTCCATGCCCCTCCGATTACCCATTACCAGTCGGCAGAGAAAGAAATCCTGCCCCCGGACTCCATGTTCTATTTTGAGCCAACATCCAGGGAGGAAGTGACCTTTCAGAAGTCGCTCCAGACTGGTGTTCGGCCACAGTTTGAGAACATCAGCATACAGCCGATACACTATAACCCCAATTCTAATATGAACCCAGAAGATGGCTCCCGTCACTTCACAGAGCCTTTCCAGCAAAGTGACGTCCCATATACTCAGACTGAAGGGACAAGGCAAGGAGGACAGTATGATACCTACAACTACTCTCCGAAATATGTCCCCCCTGTCAAAAAGGAGCTTTACATTGCGAGCAGAAACATGGTGGTTTATGAGGCCAGGGACAAAGGCATTTTTGAAAGAGTCGTTTATCAACCAGTGGTGCAGGAGAAGAAGTGTAGGCGTGGAACAGCTCTGTCTCCCTGTGAGAGTCCAATCTCCCCAACTGACTCAACAGGCAAGGACACAATGCACACAAGGAGCAAATCAGATCCAGGAAATGTCTGCCTACTCGCCAGCGACAGGAAAGAAAACCAAAATGTTTCCATAGCTGCGTCCCCTAGGTCTCAACTGGCAGAGCTCTCAGGCACTCGGCAGCAGGTCACTGGTCACTGGTCTCAAGTGGAACCGAGACTGTACAAGTGGATGCAACTGAAAGAGAGCGCCGCGCAGCATCCACCTCTATGTAAAGTCCCCTCGCCTCCAGAAAGGGGCTGTACTGACCTCCGAAATAGTGATAACAATCAAAGAAGCCGCACACAAGGTCATGAACAGACTCGATTTGTGACGGCCAACGTGGTCAACAGTGGTCCTTCAAAACCTGGTATCCTCAGGCGATCAGGGAGGTCACAGAGTACCAGAGAAAGTCGTCACGGCTATCATTACCCTACCAAATCCCCTGTGGATCCTGAACATCTGGGATCCTTTTCCAACAGAAGGACTCAGAGCACAAAAGTCAGACCCACACAATATGATCCGATGTTGGGGTATTATGCAGCTCCTAAACATAAACCCACACGATCCATTAAAGCTGCCACCGGATATTTGCCTGACCAGGGTAGCGTGACTCCCCACGGACACAGACTGCTGTCAAAGGCTCTGGGTCAGGACTCTTTGTATCATCCTGCACAGTGATCACAGGCAGTGACCACTCGCTGCAGTTTAAAAAATAAAATAAAATGATAATTAATAATAATAATAATAACTGGGACCATATCCTCAAGACCAACAGACTGTTGCATTTCTACTGTTTATTTCAACCATCCAGAGCTGCTTGAAATGCTTTGCTGCTGATTCATCCTGTCATGGAAATCTTATATGATGAAGCTCAAAATAGCACGTTTAATTTGGTGTGTGTGAAAGTAAGCAACATTCTTGATTAAATGATGTGAAATTGTATGTGTAAAACACAAGTGATGACAAGGTAAAGTTACAGCTGGTTTTAAACATGAATGCTTTTTGAATTATATATAGGAATGTGTATGAAATAACATTCATTTAAAATATATATTTGTATAAAAAACGCTAACGTGGCCAGTGTACTGAACTTTTTGTCTCCTACTGTCGTCTGCTCAGACGTCATCAAGCACTTTTAAGGGTATGTGTAAATGTTAAACCTCTTATGATATAGTATATATTTTTTTCATGTGAGCTTGCTTTGAATCATCTTTGAATACTTCTGTAGCACTTTTGTGGAGGTGAAATGTTTTTATCTTTATCACATGTTGTAGGCAATGCAAAAAAAGAAAAGAAATATAGTAAAAAAAATAAAAAAATAAAAACACCAGTCAGCTCATTCTATAGGAGTAAGTGTATTTTGTA
>JBBMJM010037384.1:0-11950 GCA_037832705.1 Centriscus cristatus
CACACACAAACACACACAAATCAACTTCCATTTAGAGAAACTTTTTTGTTTTTGTTCATTAGTCTTCATTAGGAAACACTGCTGGAGATTCTGCTTTCAGCTTGGAGCAGAAGAAGTTCTGAATGTACAAACGTGATCCACTACAGGAGGTAAGCAGGACGTTGGTGGAGCTGCTGTGGTCACATGTGATGATTCCACTTTTACCTGCAATTGCTCGCAGGCACAGAGCTGCTCCACCTCAATGAACACAACCAGCAGCTTCCAGGAGCTCTGAGACAAAGTGCAATCACAGTGTTAACGCTTCTGTACGAGCAGTCTGATCGTTGGACGGACAGAAGAGCTACCTGACTGCTCTGCAGGCGCCGCGACGCCTCCTTCGCCTGCTCCAGCAGCCGGCTGTAAACCACATGTACCTTTGAGATCATCGCGAGCAGACGCAGGTGTGACCTTTGTCAGACAGATGTTTTCTACCTGTTTGCAGGAGAATAAACGTCTGTTGCGTCCAGAGGGCGACTGGCAAGCGCGGGACTGAAGAGACTCAGGAGCTCTGATGGATGGAAAGATGTTCTTCAGGTTGAACTGATGCCTCACTGCCTCTCTTACTTAACACTGAACACTTCCTTTGTGTGTAAGATGTGAGCTGTTAAAGTGTGTTAGACTGTGAAACGTTTAACAACAGATCACTGCAAATACATTATCTTCATGTTATGAAAGATTTTAGAGATGTGGCGTTCATAAGTGAGTCGAATCCTTTGAACGGCTCTTCTAGTGAACCATGAGAACAGAGCCACTGTTGTGAGTTGTTCAGTATATTTATTCAGTCAATTTGAACTCTGCCCTCATTGTACAGAAATGATATAACACCCATTAAAAAAACAAACCAAACCAAAACAACTATCATTGGTCCAATCTACAATTCCAGGAAAGAGGAAAGAGTTTTACCTTGCAGTCTTGATGCAATGGACAGCTGGCTGCTGCAGGAAGGACAAAACAAAACAAAACAAAACACGTGTTTGATGTTGTTTACAGGTACGCACCAGTGAGCTGTTGAAGCTGATGGCTGAGCGGTCTCACCTGTGGGTCTGCAGGCCGATGGAGGCAAACGCAGCCACATCGGCAGGTTGAACACTGTTAACTGAAATATGTCAAACAGATCACGAGAAATCAAATAGTCAAGACTGTGACACTATAATCATAAAAATAACAACTATTAAAATGAAGTGTTAATTCTTTGGTAAAAAATGTCTTTCATGTATTATTAACGTTTTTTTCTTCATAGTTTAACTGTAATTGTGTATGATCATGATTCTTATGAGAGGTCATAACGGTGTTGAGGCAGAAAAACTTAAATGTAAATGTAAAATGTAAATGTATTCATTTAAATCCGGTTCAGGTAGTTTAAACTAGCGAAAACGGTTTGCCTCTTCTCCCTTTTCAGTTATGAACTGAAAAAGGAGAATGAATAAAAAACAGAAAAAAACAGAAAAAAAGAACATTTCAACTTCAGGCTGCAGGGTGTATAAAGTTAAAGCAACAACAGAATAGAATAAAATACGAAACGCTGCAGAGAAAATGAAACAAGTTAAGTGTGATTTGTGCAGCCAGTTGTGAATAATTCAGTGTGTTTCCATTCTAGACATCATACACTTCTTTCACTCCTTCATGAATCCATTCACACTGTCAGTGCTAAAACATGTACCGTTTAACGGGGGCGGCCGGGAGCGTAGCGTCTGCGTACAGGGCAGTCCGGTCACTGAGAACAACGAGACAAGACACAGAACACAGCAGTATATTCATTAGCTACAGGTACGTTAAAACATTAAGATGCAGGAAAAGTGGAGACCTGTGGTCCATGTGACGCCCAGCAGAGTGATCAGAGCCAATTCTGGAGACATTTTCTCAAGCTGTCCTTTGTCTTCTGGGCTTCTGTCCTCGCAATTATCACTTATACCTTAAACTGTACCGGTCATAAATAGGAACGGGGGGTGGGACTAACTTATCACGGTCATAAGGTTTTATGATGAACCAGGTTGATAAGAGCTCAACAAAAGGGAATTGGAATAATAAGTGAAAGTGATTTCATCAGAGCCAATGGTTCATTTCTGGAGTCCAAACGGAAGATGGTGAAATACAGCTGTGTTCTCCTAACACGCTCGTTGATGAACATGTGTTTCTGTCATAAACTTTGAGTCCAGGGTCATTCATGAAACATGAATCTGTTTATTTCTACACTATTTATCATGAAAACGTATTGCTCATTGATTCTCTGCAACACGCACAGTTGCTTTAATATTTGACAGAATGTCATGCAAATGATTTCTAATGATCCGTGATTCAGTCCTCAGGAGAGGTCCTGGGGGTAGAGATGATGGAGAAAGGAGCACGATGGATCGATGGTCCTTCCTTCCTGCCATAGTTCCACTGTACAACCAGAGCCGCTGACACTCATTCCACATCCACACAGACTGGAAGGCTGGGAATTCCCCCATTTCAGATGATAAAAGACAGTTTCAGTTTATCTTATCTTACACATTAGTTGATGGTGGTATTGGATTATTTAAATAATCAATTTATATTTAAAAAAAAATACAGATTCATCAGTGAAATCCTGTGGCAAGATTTCATTTTCTTGTTAGTATTAGTTTATCTGATAAAATAAATGTATATAAATATCTGGATGAATGGAAGTAAAACACATTTGGATTTCTGTTGCAACAATAAACACACACAAAACGTATATTGCGTTCTAACCTACCGTATGTCAATTTTTATGAAACTTTGAGTTTGCTCGTTACTGCCGTCTGGTGTTGGCAGGAAGAGCATGTGATCATTACGTAGATGAAGTTTAAGGTCAGGAATCACACCACTCTGTCGGCCGACTGCCGACTCTGTGAATGATTGTTTACCTGGAGGATTATCGTGGTTATTAATGGAAATATTCAAATTCTTCTAGGAAGGAAACACAGTTTCACAAATGTGAATCTGTGCTTGTTGAGTAACTAAAAAAAACTTGGACTTTAATCTTAAAAATCATCATTTGAAGCCCAAAATTAAATTAAATTAAATTTCATCAAAGCTAACATAATCATTTGTTGTTTAAATAGAAACAAACATAAACAGAATATGCCCAATATTCAATTATTAGTACTGAGGTTCCGTTCAAAGAGTCAAACAAATGTCCTGGAATTATTGTCCTCACTCAGATGTGTCATCAAATCGTGTTCGATCTTTTACATAACGATGATGGTGCTAGATTGTCATAAATCTGAATTATCTGTGACATCTCCTCCCATCACTGAGGTGAGGGATGTTCCGACGGTAGGAGGTTAAAAAACACAACTGACCAGGTTCATCGTCTCTCCATGACAGAGATAATAAGTACAATCAGCAGATACACACTGCCGACACATGCTGCAGTGTTTCAGCCAGTGTTGATCCCAGCAGGTCTGAACTAATCTTAGCCAGTGATAATCATGATTCCCATAATCTAGATATGAAGTTGCACTGCGTTTCAGTCTGTTATCTGTGTTCAAGGTCAGCGATTCTGAATGAACCCCCTGCTAAAGCACATTGTTTGTCTCCTGGACAAGCTCAGATGGGCTAAACAGCTGCTACTCTGAGGAATTTCTGGCCTTTTTAGGACACTTGAAGAATGTTCAGGACATTCATTTGCTTAAGGTCATTTAGGGTATTATTGCAGTATATTATTTGAAGTTACACTGATGAACATGGGTTAATCAGATGATAATGTTTATGATGATTATCATTATTCGTTATCAGTATATTCATGAGTTACTTAATGCTGTTAATTTATGAGAATAACAGGCAATTAATCACCTGTGTGAGGTCTGCTCTCTGCTGCCCCTAGCGTTTTACAGCGTTTATTGTTACATGTGGGTCAAGCTCCGTGAGGCATAGGAGAAATACAGGGCCAATTTGTATTTCAAAATAAAAGCACTTTGTGTGTCAGCCTGTGTGACTGAATAGCGGTGGCTGAAGAATGAATATATATGCTCCAGCAGTTTATAAGTGTATGACCCTGGTAACGTTTTTGGCTGTAAAATTCTACAGCTCAAACACTGGAAATGAATCTCCACACTGATCTTTGTTCGGAATGTCACGCTAGTACTCTATTGTGAAAGCTTCGAGCGGATGTTGTGATTTTCAGTCTCGCTAGCTCGATGAACACCAACGCCATTGATTTCCATTGACTCCATCAGCGGTTGTTCGGTGCTGGGGTGACAACAACAATAACAATAACAAAGAAACTTCGATGTAAATCATCTGAAAACGTCGACGACAAAAAACTCCTGTGTTTGACACTCAGCTGCAGATCAAAGGTGAGACATTTGGCTCCCGTCGAGACGTTTTCGGACACATTCGGTTGACTTTGTGTTGTCCTATGAGGACAAAACATGTCATTACTTCTTACATAAGTAACTGCTGGAGCTCAGTCCGTTATTCGTGACTGTTTCTTCCATGACATGTGAATGTTCTGCGCAGACAGCTGTTTCCCGTGACTTCCGTTTTCATTCCAATGACGTTTTCGCGTTAAATCCGCGTCAGCGTGTTTTATTAACCGAAATATTTCAATCTGACACATTCACAGGTGGGGAAGTTCAACAGAACAAGCAGGTGATAAATACAATGTCACACAAAACACATTGGACCCTGAAAAGTTGACGTGTGTGAACAAGAAATGAAACGAGCTTCGATGGATCATTGAGTAATCGAATCGTTTATTTGCTGTCCGAGAACCAGTAATCAAAATATGTCAGCCATCTATAATTACTATCCAAGACATAACGTCAGAATATTTCATATATATGTGAAAATGTCACTGATCAGCTTTATTTACGTCCTGTATGTTTACTTACTTCTCTCTCCCACCATTCTGCAGAATGGGACGGATCTTTCTCGATCACATTGGGGGGTCTCGCCTCTTCTCCTGTGCCAACTGTGACACTATTCTGACCAACAGAGCCGAGCTGATCTCCACACGCTTCACTGGCGCCACAGGCCGAGCCTTCCTCTTCAACAAGGTCCCTGCTCATCCCCTGTCCTCCTCCCGGAAATGGACACACACACACACACACACACACACACTCAGGCAGCTGCTTGTGTGTGATGGAACAAACACTCAAGCATCCTTTTTTTTTGCATATATGGGACTAAGAGGAGAAAAATAAATCAGACCTGATTTACAGAAAGTTAATTTGCAAAAAGCCTGCATGGTGACCCGTCCAGCATGTACAATGCTGTTTGCCTGTTGACAGATGACTAAATGAATAGAATTTGCAAAAAGTATGTGATTATTTTCATGCAAGAAGATGTTTTGTGTGACATAACACAGGAAAATGAATATACAAAACAATAGCAAACCTTATTAGCTTTCTCTTAGTTGTGTTTGGTGTATGTTTTGCATTTGTAGTTCTATGCTTTATATTTCTCTGCACAAAAAGTGACGTGTGTGGAAATGTCGCCCTCTAGGTTGTGAATCTGCAGCACAGCGAGGTGCAGGACCGAGTCATGCTGACGGGGAGGCACATGGTGCGAGACGTCAGCTGCAAGAACTGCAACAGCAAACTGGGCTGGATGTACGAGTTTGCTACGGAGGAAAGCCAGCGATACAAGGAGGGCCGGGTCATCCTCGAGAGGGCGCTGGTGAGGGAGAGCGAAGGCTACGAGCACATTCTGTCTGACAACTCCTGAGCTCCAATCAATAACGGGAACAGTTTGTCCTCCAGCAGCCGTGCATGGAGTAGGTGAAGCAGAACTGCACCGGCTTGCTTGTTTATGGAGCAAGAACTGATGCGATAGGAACACTGTTGCTTCTCTATCTCCTCGAAACCACTTGCTTTTTTTCCAGTATGTGCCCATCAGGCTGTGATGTTCCTGAGGAGTGATGGTGTAATCGGACTGTGGCAGCAGTCTTGGAGGGGTTCAGTCCTTCTGAACTTCCCAGAAAAAGTGACTGTTCAGTCTGATTTAGACAGGCGGGGATTTTCTGTGAAAGATTCCCTCTTCTGCTTGAAAATGCTGATGTCAAATACTTGAAATACGAGGCGTGAATCCCTTAGTACAACAGAACACTCCTGAAGAAAACAAACTGTATTTACAGTAAGACACTGCGCAGGTATCAGGAGACTGTGTTCAGACAAAACATGTTTCAGCTTCAGGAGGGAAAGTCTGTTCAGTGGTTTTGTCTCAGCTTCTTTGCAAGTCATGAAATTCACTTCTACGTGTTCTTCATGCGGCTCAAGTGGATCCATTTAATTGCACAAATGAAACGTTTGTCTGTCAAAATGAAATAAATTCACATATTTATTGAAACCTGTATCTTTTTCACTACATATCCCTGCCCAGGTAGGTCGATGACAGACTGCTGGTCAGCAAGTTTACACAAAACACTACCGATCACTTGAAAAACCAGAGGCGAACCCTCGCAAACGATAAGACTATTCAATCTACGACGGATCGCACCGGTACTTACAAACCTTAAAACGAACTCACCCTTGGAATATCTCGCACTGCATTGTGGGACATGTAGGAAATCTGCCGGCGGTTGTAAAAAAACGGGCGTCTCTTATGTGTTCATGTCGAGCAACAACCACGTTAAACATGTCTGCCGGCTTTAATGGAATGTGACGTGGGCCGGACACTTCACTTTTCTGTGACTCGGAAGGACACAATCCACAGCAGCAATGGCCGGCGGTGAGTTTTACCTATTAATTTAGCTAGGCGGCTAATGCTAGCTGTCGAAGCTACAATGTTCAATGGAGGAAATAGAAACACTAAACGTTGACAGTGACATGTCGCTGTAGAAAAGTGTAGCGGTGTGACGGTGTTTGTGTCCCTCTCCCCCCTCAGAGAATGTGAGTGTGGTGTTCAAGCTGTACTGCCTGACGGTGATGACACTGGTGGCGGCTACTTACACTGTAGCACTGCGGTACACAAGAACCATCTCCACTGGAGACCTGTACTTCTCCACCACAGCTGTGTGCCTCACGGAGGTCATTAAATTATTACTCAGCGTCGGGATGCTGGCAAAGTGAGTGTCATCTCAAGTACCAGGTGTCACGTTTCGGTGAAGGTTTGTCAGTGGGTAGTGGTACCTCTGCCGGCCAACCTGTCACAGGTGACACGGTGATTCACGGACTGTCCCGACACCAGGGGTCGGCAACCTTTCAAACACCCATATATAATATATATAAATAAATAAAATTGCAAAATAGTGTATTACTGTTAACCCGCTATCATTAGAGTTAAATGCAAATGAATCTCTGCGTCGTGTCTGTGTGGCGCGAAGAACGAGGCGGGGACAGTCGGGGTCTGCTACTTGGTTTAATGCTGTGCAAAATAACAGACGTGCGTTACAGCACTTTCCCCGATGTCCCGCGACACACACCTTCAAAAGAGACACCATGAGAACTCATGTTTCCACGTGGTGAACCCCATTCTAACAAGAGCATTCATGGTGTCTTACCTCTCCTCTCCAGGCTAGCGCCAAGTGAGGAAAGTGCCGCGAAAAGTGACATCACTTCTGTTAAGAGCACTTATCAAAATAAAATAATTTTTCAAAATAAAAGCTCAATAAAATAATAAAAAGACATGATACACGTTTTTGAGCCAAATAACAGACTGTAAGATCACACAGCCAATCGCTTGCCCTGAACTGTGGTGCTGCAATGCACTCTGGGAGTTTTAAATGTTGTTTTTGTAAATTTGTACACATTGTGTTTCAGTTTCTCCTCTTAAATCCACCAGTCAAGGTGACTTATCATGGCATTTCCTGTTTGTTAATCTGTTTTAAAAAAAAAAATTCCTCTCCCAGAGAAACAGGAAGCCCCATCAGACTGAAGAACTCCATCATGGAACATATATTCTTCAGCCCCAAAGAGCTGCTGAAGCTCAGCGTGCCCTCGATTGTTTACGCCATCCAGAACAATATGGCATTTCTCGCCTTGAGCAACCTGGACGCAGCAGTGTATCAGGTATGAGGCCAGACTTGTTTTTTTTTTTTTTTTAAAGGTAAACTGAATCTACATATTTGTAAAGCAGAGTTTGCACAACAGCTGGGTGGGGCGAAGAGGATCTTAAATTTCTGGTTTAACTGAACAACAATGGTGGGGAAACGGTACAAAACGGAATCAATGACACAAACAAACATTTCATTACAGTTTCAAACGTCTTCTAAAGACCCAAACATTTGATTGTTTTTGTATTGTCGACAGGGTAGTTGACAATGATAACTCATGTAAAAAAAAAAAAATCAAGATTTGTAATAATACAGAATAGAAAAATACACAAGACGCCACAGAAAGTGTGTGTGTGTGTGCTTGGCAGTGTTTACAGACTACAGCAGCGTTATTAGTGAAAGTAAATGGATGATGATACATTTTCATACTCTGACTGGTTTGTGCAGGTGACGTACCAGCTGAAGATCCCGTGCACGGCGTTGTGCACCGTCTTGATGCTGAACCGCTCGCTCAGCCGGCTGCAGTGGTTCTCCGTCTTCATGCTGTGCGGCGGCGTCACACTGGTCCAGTGGAAACCTGCAGAGGCCACTAAAGTCGAGGTAGAGTCTTTAAATTAGCCGTGTGATTTTATTTATCCCCTCATTCATCTGGCTGATTTTTTTTTTTTTTTTTTACAAACTAGATCGAACAGAATCCGTTGCTCGGCTTCATCGCCATCGGCGTCGCCGTGCTCTGCTCTGGATTTGCAGGTAGACTCAAGAATGAACAGTCACTAGTAGTAATAGTTACAGTTAATGGCTCCGACACTTGTCACCTGTCACACACGCCAACCCTTTGACAATGAGTTCCCTCAGGCGTCAGACGAGCAGCTGTCAGGTAGGCCCGACTCTCTAGTAACGGACGACTTCACTCCGGTGAAGGTGTGTACTTTGAGAAGGTGCTGAAGAGCTCCGACACGTCTCTGTGGGTGAGGAACATCCAGATGTACCTGTCTGGCATCGCGGTCACACTCCTCGGCGTCTTCATGACCGATGGCGATAAGGTGGTGGAGAAAGGCTTCTTCTTCGGTTACACGCCGTGGGTGTGCTTTGTCATCTGTAAGTCACAGCAAACGCTACTTTTACTGCTTCGGTCCACCAAGTGTTTAGTCTGACCTCTCTGTCTGGCGGGGGGGGGCAGTCTTGGCCAGCGTGGGCGGTCTGTACACGTCGGTGGTGGTGAAGTACACGGACAACATCATGAAGGGCTTCTCTGCGGCGGCGGCCATCGTCCTGTCCACGGTGGCGTCGGTCGTCTTGTTTGGATTACAGATCAGTAAGTTCCTGTGAAAGTCTTCACTGCAGTTTTACAACTAAACAGGTGTTTGGACTCTGAGACCAGCAGCAGTTACGGTGTGTAACGGCTGGAGACCCCAGATCTCAGTGGACAAAGACCTGCATGTTACCATAGGGACAGTGTATTTCTGTGTGACTTGTCAGAGGAAGTCTTTGCTCTTCCGCTCAGTAATAAACTGAAGAAAACAGCCTGCATCATCCTTTTAGATGCACATCTAAGAAATATCGCTTCGGAAAGTGATGATGGAATTAGAACAAAAATCCCCTGATCTGATTAGTATGTTGACGTTATGATGGGAAGGGTCAGTGGTCGGAATCACCTCATGAGGCCCATCTGTCTCTGTTTGTTGCAGCGGTGACGTTTGCGTCTGGAACGCTGCTCGTGTGCGTGTCCATCTATCTGTACGGACTTCCACGGCAGGACACCACCAAAGTCGTCCGGCAGGACACCGACGAGGAATCCAAACAGAAACTGATCCCCGTGTGAGCTCAGCGGGTCCCTCCCAGGAGCCACATGCTTTTGTTTTTTTTTTTTTATGAAAGAACGTTCAGGCCGCTGGCTCTGGTCAGTTCTTCAGACTGCTCCTTCCTCCTGCTTTTAAACAATAAATAACGACTCTGGACAGACTGCAGGGACAGGAAGTACCGGGACGCCGACGCCGATTTGTCTCAAGTAGGAAAATTACATTTCCAGAGCAGCTTTCAATGGGCTGCACAGAGGAAACACTGGAGAATTCTTCCACAGGTCGCAACTAATCTCAGCAGGGGGGATTGAAAAGGAATTTCTTCTTTTTTAAAAATAAAATCCCTCATCAAGTAACTGAATCGTGAAAGTAACCATTTCAGATCATTGTTTTTTTTAACCTTTTTTTTTTACTTTTAAGGCCATGCCAATTATGTTCAATTCTTTTTTTTTGTTTTAATTTAATCTTCTACTGGCTAAACTGTCCATTGAAGTGAGGACTGTGCATGAAAGGATTAATTCTGCACAGATTTCGTCTCATTGGTTGTAAAACATCTGGTTGTCAACTGTAACTAACGGAGTTGTGTAAGTCTGTCTGAGGGCAAATAAAGCTGTGACATGTCTCCAGTGACGAGCTCACACTCAAGAGACCAAACACTGGGAGCCTGGTGTCAGTTGCATGTTGTTGCTATGGCAACATACCGAGCCTTCTGCCATTGAAAATCATTGTTCCCTTTTATTTGTTTGACCAACCAGAGGACATCAGCGCTCAGCGTAACCAGGATGTGCATACAGGACACAAGTCTGACGGGAACGTGCCGACGTCGGGGGGAATGAACAAGTGACGTATATGAGAGAGAACCAGAACGTCTGACCTGAGAGAAACGCTGCAGAACCAGTTTGACCGAGGACAGGAAACCTGACCGACGGCGATAACAATCAGAGCCGCTGGAAAGACAAACAAAGAATGAAGGAAATACTTGTGGCAGTTTATTTACACAACAATACAGATCCAGCAGCAACATAATAGAAGCTGTTAACAGTGTTGTCACATCTTCTCGACCGGTGTGATGCCGAGGATCTTCATCCCTCCGGCCAGAACTGAACCGGCGCTACTGAACAGACGCAGCCGAGCCTGTTTACGATCAGAGAGAGGATTCAAACATTACTGAGCACTGTCGAAAAGACGGAAACATCTGAACGGTAACGAGGTGGAACTCTTCCTACCTGAGCGAGGTCCCGTGAGCTGCCTCTCACCGGCAGCTCTCTGTGGGCCGAGGCGATCAGGTGGCTGCAGCGTGAGGGAGAGAAGAGCAGCACACATGAGCTCACAGTCGTATTCTGGAGTCAACACACACAGCAAAACCTGCCGCCGCTCACCACAGCTTCAGGAGGAAGTTCACCAGATGTTTGGGTTGCAGATCCTGAGCGGACTGGAACAACACGTCCTCGTACCTGCAGAGAGAACACGCACGTTCCATCGTCTAAGAACATGTTCTGCACCAAGGAGGTGGACACGTGGACACGTTCTTACCGGAGGAGGTGCTGAAGAACGGTGATGCTCGTCTGGTCCAGCAGAAGTGACGGGTTGAACGTTTCTGCGTCAACGCCTTCGTTCCTCCGTTGTAAACTGAAACGTCAGTGTCGTTGGGGACATCTGACAAACGTACGTGTGCTATCTTCTACATGTTACAGACACAATCCATGACTCTGCGTCAGGTTTGGTCAGCACTGACCTGCAGAGTCGAGCGTGTGTGTACTGGAGGAAGACGCCCGTGTCTCCCTGCGCCTGCAGCATCCGGTCCCAGTCAAACGTGTAGTCAGACAGCAGAGGACCTCTGAAGTCCTGAGGACACGACGGAGCAGCTGGCCTCAGCTGAAATACGCCTTCACACACACACACACCAACAAACACGTCACGGCAATAGCTCACCTGAACTATTAGAGCGCTGATTCCTACTTTCTCCGCTGTGTCCTCGGGGTCGTCCAGGTCTTTTGTAGCTGGAAGGAATCGGTACGCATGAAGATCAGAGAGGAGCAGGACATGTTGGTGACAGCTCAGTCTGAGGAGCTCTCACATGTTCATCCTCTTTACGACGCTAAACACGTCCATTCAAGAGCTACAGCGTGATCTCAGCATGTTTACACAACTGCTGTTAGCATGTTTACACAAC
>JBBMJM010038039.1:0-18255 GCA_037832705.1 Centriscus cristatus
CCCCCCCCCCCCCCCCCCCCCCCCCCCCCCCCCCCCCCCCCCACACAGAGGGCTGCGGAAGTTCCCTGTCATTCAAACTCATCATACTCATCGTTGGCAAGTTTGATGCTGTTGTTGTAACAGTGATCACAGTTGTCGAGCATCGACGCCGACAGAGAACGGACGAGCAGGCAGAGACTTGAACATGTCAGTTCCCTCGAAAAACAGAATTACGTAACTGCGGAATTGGCAGAAAGTCACGTTATGAAAAGCTCTTCATTTATTGACGACTCAGCTTGGTGAATGACAGTTATGACTCGGCTTTTACCCTGGATTTGACGGGGGGGAAAGCACACAAAGGCAGTGAATGTGTCTGCTGAGAGCCAAACCGGAGGAGAAGAGGATTTCTATGACATAAAACCCGACTGTTCCTTGTCTCCACTCACCAAGCTGGAAGTAGGTAACGTCACTCTTCACCCCGGGACCGGCCCCGGTGCTGGCTGCTACCTCCACGCTGTAGCGGATCCCTGGGGCCAGACTGGGAATCACCACGGAAAAGGTCGATCCGTCAACCGTGCGGTTGACGTGGTACCTGCTCTCATTCCCCAAGCACCAGATCTGAGACAAACACAAAGTCCAGAGCGGGACGCCGTTATGAAGACCCTTGCGAAGCCGTTCCGTCCCTATAATTGGTCAGAGCTGCCTGCCTGCGCGGCGTTAGAACACCATGGGGATTGTGTTACATCACTGAGGTAGGAAAACATTTTACAACATGGCTGTATGTTTGACAGGCTGAGCTGGACAAAGACTCAGTATGAACGGAGGTAGCCATAACATGTCTCGGTGTCGGCTTAGGCCCAGTAACCACCCAGTAACCCAATTACAGCAGGAGCTATGTGCTGTCACATCCAGGAAGGACAGGGGTCTCCTGAGCTGGATGGAACGGGGGGGTCACAAAGGGAACCATACATACGCCTCGGTTTGAGGCCAGTCCACTGACTCTCTGCTTTCTTAATGCCCCCTCCCCCTCCCCCCGCTGGTTAACTAGGTTAACATACACACTTCCTAGGGATCGACGCAATGTTTAGGTGTGTGTGCAGCGATGGAATTACAAAGCCCTGAAATTTCCGGTGTATCTTTAAGGTTTGCAGCGAGTGCCGCTGGGGACCTCAGCGCTCTGGGCTGGAGTTAAAAACCATGAAATGACTCGACGGCCTATCACCGGGAAACATTTACCTGGAAAATTAACAGTGGCTGAACTTTCTCACTGGCTTTGCATCATCTCACCTCCTGCTACTGACCCATATTCCTTGTCACACGGAAAAAAAAAAAGCCTTTCCAATTAACATTTAGAACTCCTGTAGAATAATGTATGAGAGGAAAGAGGCCATTTACTCAGAGAGCAAATTTCATCACATTAGACGGTGAACAGCGGGGCTCAGAGAATGGGGCTTTAAAGTACCATTAAGACAGACCTGGAATTCTAATAGGTCTTATTTCCTCGATTCTTGGTCATTTCTATACTTGATTGTCCTCCACCTGACTATTGTACACTGCTCCCCTACAAATACTACCGGCATTTTCATGACTGTATCTACTAGATACTGGTGCATCTTACATTATCCACGCTTTCCAATGGAAATGTTAATTATTCACCTCAAATCTTCTCTCATGCACACGCAGAGGAATTGAAGGGTTGGACACAATCATGTGGGGAAAAGACACAGCACTGTACACATGAAGTGTTGCCCCATGTCAGGTAGGTGAAACCAAAATGGTGTTAGGTACTAGAGTATCCACCAGATGGCACTGTGTCACAACAGCTGCTTCGCTTCTGGCTTCTTCCCTTCTCCACTTCAGTGTGTGTCTGCACACAGGAAGCCCTCTGAGGAGCACACAAAGGTGTGCCTCATCCAGGAGCACGATTTCCACGGCTGGCCCTCTGTTCTCTGCTCAGTCTGCAGCCCTTTCTGGTTCCTCCTTTGTGTCTGCGGACTGCACAAGCCCCTCTTGCTCACACCTCAGGTAATGTCTGCCCCCCCCCCCCTTACCTTGTACTCCTGGACCACCCCATTCTGCTCCTCTTCTGGAGGGGGTTGCCAGGAGACCACAATGGCAGTCCCATTGTCCCCAGTCTCTGTCACGGTAACCTCACGAGGAGGGGCACTGGGGGCTGATGGGAGTGGAGGAAAGACAACAAAAAAAATAACACACCTTCATACATGATATTTTTTTGTTCAGAAATGAATGCAGCCTCTCCCCGTTCGTCCCATTCAGCTGTAAGAATCACTCCTTTATCTGCGCGTGATGCTGAAGCTGAGGCGACAACAAAGGAATAATAATCCAATTAGGATGTTTTTTTTTAATCTAAACCTGAGTAGGATGTAAATGTGAATGATTTCATGGGTAAATAAAACCAAACACACCCAAACAACACTGTGGGCTGTATTGTACAATTGGAATAATTAAAAATGCAACATAAAAGCCCTGACCACAGTGGGAGTAAGAGGCATAAAAATAAAAACAAAAAATGTTGCGGCTTAACAAAACTAATATGTTTGGAGCCCGAAAAACAATTAGCAACAAAAGTGGGAACAAAGGAGCTTCGTGTGCAGAGACATGAAAACACTCCCATACACACACACACACACACTGTTCACTGCAGATTAAACTGTGCAGTTGTGTGGACCTCCATCACTACCACACCCCATAAAAAGAGCCCTGGCGTGCTGTGTATGGGTTTCCATCGGCCCTTATAAAGAGCTCAACATCCACATGAGCATGCCTGAATACACCCCATTTTAACATAACATAATCCCTCCCTCTGCGGGGTGGGAACAGCTGTTGGGCGCTCTCACACATGCAAGCTGTGCATATAAAACTGTGTAAACATGAAAACATGCATACTCACATGCACGCAGTCATGCACACCCACCGACACCCACCCACCCACCTTCTTCCAACGTCTTGCCGATTTTGATGTCGCTGTCTGTTCCTTGGAATTCGTTGAAGAAGGGGCGGACTTTGAATTCGTACGTGACCCCCTTCCGGAGCTGTGGCACCACTGCGCTGTCCTCTCCCAGGGTGCGCACCTCGAATACAGCCCACTCACTTCTCTGTTGCCCCTCTGGTGACGGCCTGTACATCACTTTGTATCCCTGGATGTACTGTGACTGCTGCTCCACCTGGTGAACGTCGCGAGGACACAGGTGTTAGTTGGACTGGATTAGGTGCTTCACAGTGAACCCGCGGCATCACTATGGACGTCTGCCGCAGCTACAGCAGGCGCTAGGTCAAACGATGTGCTAACTCATCACATCAGCCCTACAAATCTCCTTTTCACTGTCTCTCAATGCACCATTTGGAGCAGCAGCGATTTATGCAAACCACAGTATGAGGTCATTGGCCAGAGGTTCCTCCAAGTCTGGAGCTGGTTAAATAGGGCTCGGGCTCCCAGAGCCGCCTGTCTTATCCTGTCCTGCTCGCCAGCGCACTGAATGGCATCTCAAGTATATGGAGCACATGCAGTCCGGAAGAAGCTATATAAAGAGGCTGCGTGGAAGTGGAAGGGGATAATAAAATGTTGCCTTGTGATCCAGGATGTTAAAAGATATGAATAACATCGAACCAGTTTGCTAATCCCCCTTCGTGTCCCTGTGGAAGACAACCAGCACTGGTTTGAAAGACTTTAGTGATTTCCTAGTCCCACAGCGTCAGTTGGCCTTCATTATCCGCAACAACTATGCAACCGCATCACCAAGGAAAAAGAAACCGTTGGTGCAAAATATTTAACCCACAAAAAGCCTGGAAACCGCGGAGCGAAACTACTGCGTCAGGTGTTTTCCTGGAACATTCCAGGTCGACCGGGTAACGGGAAAGTCATCTTTTAAATCAGTCTTGACATGCCGGTGTCCTCCAGTCACGTCGATCACTTCCAAGTACCTGAGCTGTGAGTGTGTGTGTGTGTGTGTGTGCAACAACCGGATAGCTGCAACGTTCTGTTCCGTTCTGACACAGCTCGACTGCGACCGCATCATATTCCGCTTGCGCAGGAAAAGAGAGACCATCCGCTACCCTTCTCCCACTCCCACCTATCCGCTCTAACATCTGTAAGTCATTTCCACTCAGGAGCAGGAGCTGACTGCCTCTTCCTTCTTGCTTGTATTATTTTAACAGTCGTCCAAGTGTTTTCAACCTTGGAGGGCACAGACGTGCACGCCCCACATGGATATCACATGGCCTAGTGCAGAGAGATGTCTAGTCTGTGAGCAGTGGGCCAGCGTCTCTCACAACCTGTGAGCTGTGATGTTCTGTGACAACTCACCGTCCACTGCACCCTGACAGAGGACGAGGACAGGATGGTGGGGTTGTGCAGGTGGATGACGACGTCTCCCAGCTCCCTCTGGATCTGACGGTGGTCCACGCCCTGGCTGGTTGGGGGAATATCTGTGCGAAAAAATGCGCCGAAAAATCAATCATCGGGCCTTAACTCATAGTGAAAGAGGAAGCAGGGCAGGTGTTACCTTGTGTCTTCACAGCATCGGTGATGGGACTGGGGTCACTCAGCCCGTAGGCATTGGCTGCCCGCACCAAAAAGAGGTAGACTGCGCTGGCCTTCAAGCCCTTGAGAACAAACGTCTCCGTTTTCACGTGCTCAGCAAGGGTCTGCCAGCTGCTCCCTGATGAATGACTGCGAACAGGAGGAAAGAGGAGGCGTGACTACGACACATGCAATCCCTGCTCCGCAGCGCGTCCAGGGTGACTCGCACCTGAAGGCCTCTACGATGTAGGAGGTGGGCGTGGCTCCAGCATTAAGGTTCGGCTTCCAGGTCAGAGTGACCGAGGTGCGGGTAACATCGGTGACGTCAGGTTTGGAAGGAGCACTCGGGATTAGGTTTGGGTCAGTGGGTCGGTTTGGCTGCACGGGAGTGCCAAACTCTAAACGGAGAGAACGGAGAGGAAAGAAAATCTGATTAATGATTTTTTCCAGTAACAGTTTCTCTTCAACATGTTTGGCAAGAAAGTCTGAACGAATAATGGGACGGAATGTCCAGCCACTGAGTTCACGACTGCAGACAGTACACACGAGTGTTTGGGACATTTCGTACCGTGAACCTCCAAAGAGGCTTTCCACGAGGCCTCGCCGCTGGGTGTGGACGCGATGCAGGTGTAGGAGCCGGTGTCGCTGAGCTGAAAGAGGACAGCGAATAAAAACAGATTGCTGTAGGAAACCCATTTAAATGATGGCACATGTTGAATTCGGTCTCCTGCTACCACGCCCCCCACCAAGGCTCTGTCTGTTGACAGGCTCAGTATCAGCACACGGGGGGAAAGCAGCTGGAAAGGCCAAGTGGCACACCATCGTTAGTCAAATGGAGGCGATTTTCACGGGATCACAGACTAATTGGACACCTTTACCTGTCCATCTTCTCTTCCTGCCAGAACCATATATGGAAGTGACTCATGTGGCAGGATACGTAGTGGAAACATATTCCTAGACTTCAGATGTACGGGTGGTGGACTATGAATTCAAAACAAATGAACTACGGTGTGAAACGTAGAGTTCCACCTCAATGGATCCTTTTATTAGGACCTGGATCATAATAGATGGAGGTAGACGTGTGTAGGATGGTATTCATTCAGTGCTTTCGTTCTAGTCGCTTTCTACTTTTTCAGATATTTTGCCAGCTAAAAAACAAACAAGATTTTCTCAATTTGGAATCTACCGTCAATGGCCTGTGGGGTTGATTGTCTGTCAAAGAGGCTCGAGGCTACGTACGGGTGTGACAGACATACAGTGCAAAGTGACATAATGGAACCTTTGTCATTATGTGATCCCATTCCTGTCCCCCCCCAGGGAGAGTACAGTATGTTTCTGTTTTTTCCAGGTAAGAATGTTCATTATTCACTCAAAGTGTTCAGGCAACTGCATGTATGGAAGAAAATGTGTCAACTCGTCAGTGAGAAACGACGAGTTCATTGATGTAAAGTGCCGGCGGAGTTGATGCGCCCGCTCGTGCGTGACTCTCACTGCAGCCCAATCACACTACAATCTCGTAGCCACAAGACGTGTCGGCAATCATCAGAAAACCGCAAATTGACATGAACTCTGACCCCATGACGCCTCCATCTGGGGACGACGGCACCCCCCCGCTCGTGTGCTCAAGCGCAGCAAACACACACACACACACACAAACCCTGCTCGCTGACTGACAGAAACTACGGACTGCTGGACCCACGACAACTGACTGACAGCCCACTGTGGCGGGCTGCTGGCAGGGACCACTCGGTTTATTTACCAACCAGCAGGGGTGGCCCGGCCCTCTCCAGTTATATGGGCTGTGAAGTTTATTTGAACTGATTTGGACATTAAAGGTGGTCTGATTAAAAACACAACTGTGTATAGACACGTGACTACAGACGGACAAGTCGGGCTCGTATACTCAGAGCGAGTTACAGACAAACTGCTGCGACGGGACGCGAGCAGGGGTCTCACCTTTGCATAGCGGATCTGCAGGGCGCCTGTATCCAGCTGTTTGATCCGGGAGTCATGGGTGGACACCAGCACGCCATCCTTCCTCCACAGGACGGTGGGGGTGGGGTTCCCCGATGTGAGACAGCTGAGGACCACTGTGCCATCCACAGCTACTGTCTGATTGGTGGGGCCCTGTTTGATTACGGGTGGCGGGCGGTCGGACACAACTGCGGAAGGAGGAGCGAGCAGTTATGTGCCGAAATGGAAGGGAGGGTGCATGTGAAAGCTGCGAGGGCTCGAATTAGATCCAGTTGTAAGAACTGGAAGCAATTTTTCTAATCGTTCAGCAGCAGGAGTTGAACTTAACGCCAAATAAAAACAACACAATTCAAATGAAACGGGCAGAGTGTTCTCGCTGCAGCTCCACCAGACGCCTGGCATCAGGCGTCTCACGTCTGCCACCAAAAAGGAAGCCCACTGCCCATCCCCCAACCACGAAACAGGGGAGAGAATTCTTCAAAAAACATCAAGCCAGAGGAGACAATGTTATTAGCATGCAGACGTGTAACGCCTCCGCCCGGGCTGTGTTCAAACCAGGAGACACACAACAAAGACAGAGAGAGCTTGTATGTGGAAAACAACAGATGAAAAGACGAGGCAATGACAAAATGCATTTTATTTTGTCTCTACAATGTAATCCATCTTACCCCCTCCCTCACATTATTATTAGCATTTATAGCCCCGATGACCATTGATGTCAGACTCTGATTTACTCGCAGTTGAGTAGCAATCGAAATTAAAAGCCGACAAAGCGAAAAGGCAACACATAATGATGTATGTATGTGAGTACACAGCCTCAGAGACATTCTGTGGTGTAATCTCTGGCCCGTTTCGCCGCTGCTTTTGTGCCGGGGATGGAGCAATTACTAAAACACTGTCAGCGTGACCTGTAATTACCAGATCTGCCTGCAGAGAAGCGGTGGCCTCCGAGTGGCCAGCTCGCTTTAATAACTGTTATTATTATCCAGAGAGCAAAACAGACTGAGAGCGAGAGATGGAGCATACCACTGCAGGACCGAAATCAAAGGTGGCCGTTTGCTAGATGAAGACATGACTCGAGGTGTGAGACCGACAAAATCATCGCCGCCCAGCGGTGGGAGTGGAGCCAAGGCGAGCCCACCACGCTGACGGCGTTTGGCAGAGTCCCGTCAGGACGCCATCCAGGCTGCACCGGGCAGCAGCAGCAGCAGCAGCAGCAGCAAACCAGCCATGGAAGCAGACATTAGGCAGTGTGAAGCCAGCAAAGCCGAATACTTAGCCACGGTCTGGGTACGCAGGCACCAGAGAGTCTCTAGGACCTCTGACAAGACCACATGGAACAAGCCAGACCAAACCCCACAGACCTCAGCGGGGATATTAATACGCTCGACAGCACAACCACAGTATTTCAGATGAACAGCGTTATCCCAACGAGGAGCTTCAATACCACTGTTTATACACTCTTCAGGGATCTGCCGACCCCCCCCCCTCCCCGTACGCACAAGGTATGTTTGACAGGACGTCTGCTCACCATCCGTGACCTCCAGCAGGGCCTTGGTGATGACACTGCCAGCGATGTTGAGGGCCTGGCAACTGTAGTATCCTACGTCTGAGCGCTCGGCATCGGTGATGGTCAGATCCCCCGTCTGAGACACGGAGAACCGGCTGGACGGTTGGGGCGGTTGGGAGGAAAACAGCAGGTTCTGTGGGGAATGAGGTCGGTCACATGACTGAACGATTCCAAATGAAAGTTGAACACAGGGATTCTGTTCTTTACCTGACTGCCTTCCCGCTGCCAGAAAATGGCCGGTTGTGGGTTCCCAGTGGCCTCACACTGGAAGGTGACGGTTCGGCCAACGCCGACCACCTGGTTCCTTGGTCTGACCACAAACGCAGGGGGCACTGGAGAGCAGATAGAATGGTTAACGACCGAATACATCGATATATCAACAGAGTATCATTGCAGTTATCATCGGAGGTTTGTATTCGGGGGGGGGGTGTATGTCGTGATCATTTTGGCTTTAACTTTGCACAGTGTGTGTGGATTAATGTGGAACGCAGGCATGTGATATGTGTAGAACAAAAGAGGAAAAAAAAAAGGTGACTGGTATTACTATTCATTTGCATGGACAAGGGGGTGCGCAATTAAAATTTACATAGAAATGGGGAATAGATTTGAACCATCTGTCCATGCTGACATCCTCTAATAGTGCAGGCTCCTACTAGGTTGCATCATTCACGCAACTGAAAGACAATTTCCATCGTAGACTGAGTGTTAATGTCATCTCGGCACGTTCCCGGGGACACTGGAGCTCTCTCCTTCGATGGGCCATCTACGTGAAACTAGGATGCACCCTAATGACTACGTCCAGATGTGCAACCTTCACTTTAAAGGTCACAGGAAATAACCTCCAAATATTACACGCCTAACAGTTTCATCATTCATACACAAGGCCTGCATAATATGTGGAGAGAAGTAATCTGAAAAGTGTCATTGGAAATACAGATATCATTTGTCCACAACCAAGATGGGGTACTTGGTAATGCATGAGAGCGGGTTGGTGGTGGGTGCGGGGTTGGGGGAGCAATAACAGAATAAAATGATGCAGTTTTACCTTGGAAGCCCCATGCTGAGCATATTTTTACCCATTAATGTCCCTTTGTCACTGTTGCCCATGACAACAGAAACATGAGTACTGATTGGAGAGTGGAGAGGTGATGGGTGGAGGATGGAGGGGGGGTTGAGACAACGTCCTGTCTCTGTCAGGGCGGTGACTAGGTGACGGATGACATTTCAACTTACCAGACACAACTAAAAAGGAAACACAAACACAACAACAGAACCCAGTGATGAATACATAAACAAAGAGGAGAGATACAGAAAGTAACAATGTGATGTCCATGAGTACACACGTTACACACACGGCTGTAAATAATAACACGGGATCGTGATTCAGTCAACGTGCACATACAGGACATCAAACCCAACAACAAGGAAAGGTACAGAGGTAACATCATTACACACGAGTCAGATGGTTCATGCTCGGGAACATTGTGCCTTATTTATTCTTCCCTCCACTTGTTCTGGGTGCTGTGTGAAGGTGAATGTCTGTGCCTCATTAATGAGCAGAGCACCCTAAGGAGCGCTCCCCTCCAGCACAATGTCGCACATGTGAGGCCGGTGCATATAAACACAAGGTGGATGTTAACTGTCACTCTCCGGCCATAAATCTCTCCCAGCCGATCACTCATCTTATCTACTCTGTCGGCTTCGGCGGCTCCCACGGAAACATAAACGCTGTCAGTCAGAATAATGACCTAGCCCTGCCTCCGCCCCCTTACCCATCTCTGGCCTTTAAAATGCAGATAAGGTTCACATCAAACACTCTGAGATGAAGACGCTGTCTGATGTCCGTACGTTAGAAGCAACACACACACACACACACACACTAATACACAACAACACCCGCGTGAACTATTCATCTGTGTCTCAGCCTTTAATTAGTCAACTCTAGTTCACAGATGTGAACCTGGAAGCAACACGCCACCTTAAATGTTGTAGTAATTGTGCTTGCTTACAGGTGGGTGTTCTTTCAATCAGCTGATCAGACCGTTTGTTTAAGGTCATTGAACTTTATAATGAAAAATCAGTCAAGTAAACCAACTGGTGTGACTGCCCTTCGCCCTCATGTGGTTTAATAAAGCTGCGCTGTGGCACTGAGCAATGTGACCTCCAGCCCAGTAGGAGGCGAGCTTCACACCGCAGCGGATGTATGAACAGACATCCGAGCAGCCCCAGCTGCTGCTCTGAGGGGATGACATCAGCACTGCATGCAGAGGATTAACATGATGAATAGCAGGTCCCACTGGGAAGTCTGCAGCGTGCCTCCAGTGCTCCGTCCTACTGTGTACTGGATATCAACTCATCTATGTCCACAGAGCAGCCAGGAATAAACAGTGAGGTGGTGTTCCATGGCTGAGACGTGTCGTATGCGAGTCACAGAGATAAAACACGGCAGCTCTTCAGTCCAAATTGCGACTGGAGATTATTTCTCATCTCATGAACCGCTGACAACGTTCCTCTCGTTCATGACTTTTTTTTTTGGCACCCGCTCCAAACCTGCCTCCAGAGTCCTTCCATGGGTTATTAACAATGGCGCTCGAGGGAATATCCTTTCATCCACAGCCTGTTTACAGATAAATCACCAGTGAAGGCAAACTACCTGAAGACATTTTCAGCAATCTATCAATCGGTGAGGTTTGACCACCACACCACACCAGAACCATGTCAGGACTTCCTTTTCTGACTGTTGATGAATACAAGTATACACATATGTGGCCACGCCCTTCGTCGTATCTGTTGTGGCCTGACTAGAATCTTTTAACCATAAACAGTGTTGGGTGACTTGGCCACTCGTGTGTTTCTTCCATCAATTAGTGACACATCTCACTTGACATATTTATAAGTCCAGAGATGGAGAAACACATGTGCGGGACAAATAATTCACTGATGTAGTTGGTAACAAGAGCGGAGCGCATTGAAAGAAAAACAGCCCAGGGCGCCATTTCCACAGTGACTGCATTGTTCACTGACAATTTGACGACGGCGGGTGTGAAAATCCCCTCCTGTCCACACAGGGACTAATTCTTCTGTGTCCATCGCACACTTGAAAGCGATTTGGGTTCGAAGGACCAATACCTCAGATGACGGCGTCATTAGCCCATTACACGTCACAGCATTTCGCCACATTGACCTGAAATCAGCTTTGCAAACTGATGTGCGTCTTGTGGTGGAGCTCAGCCTGCTTTTCACTCCAGCTGTAGTTATCTTCTTGAAGCTGTTCTCATGTGGTGGCTAAGCGACGTCGACTCGTGATGCAGAGTGACAGGACTGCCCACTAAACCCACAGACTAAACCGTCCACTGTTCTCCTCAGCACTACGCTAACGTCTTACTACCTATGCATCGTTCGTTCCTGCTCCTCAGGCCCGTTTAGACCTCGACTTTCCTTTCCTGTGCCCACATCTGTAATTAGAAGGATGTCATTTCCAGACGGGGGACTGTGGCCTGCTTGTCTTTCATTAGCTCGAGTCCTCAGCGCCCACGGCATCTCAGGCCGCTTCCTGTCATGTTCTGGATGAAGCTCAGGGAGCTTAAATGGAGTAAATGGACGGGGGGGGGTTCTGCCATAGCTCGCATCTTTCACCTGAGGCACCATCATCTTATTCATGACTCAGGTTTTTGTTTGCTTAAGTGCAACTGATCTACATGATCTTGGTGATTCACGCCGCTGTAGCCCTGAAAACACGATGTGCTTGAGAGACATAAAACCGTGTTTCCTCTCTCTGGCCTGAGGCCGAGGGATGTTTCAGCAGTAGGATTGGAAGGCAAGAGAGCAGCTTATTGAACCCGGTCATCAGCGCTGCTCCCATTCATTAACTAAGCTTTCATCAGGGGGACCGACGGACTGAGAAAAGAGCAATAAGGAAAGTAGATACATTGATTGAGTATTGGCAGGTGTGCCGAGTCTCGCTCCCCAAACCAATCTAAAACTCGCTCTCTTGAGGAGAGAACCAAGAAATAATTGCAAGGGGGGGGGCGGTGGGGGTAAGCCATGTGAAGAGGAGGTATCTGTGTTTGCGGATGGGGGTTGGCACAGGAATAGAATTGCCTTGTCTCTTTAGATTTCTGCTGCGCCGACGGCCGAGAGTGACATTAATATGACTGACCTCACCACAGAAGCCCCCCACACACACACCCACCCCAGCCTCTTCACCACAATCTCCCCCAGCCCCAATTCACAGCCCGTTCTGCATCAGTGGTGAGCTGCCACCATATTTGCTGCCGTTGCACCAGCCAATCCCCATCTGTCTTGCCCTGAGCCTCCGTCCCCTCCCGTCTCCTCTCCCCGAGCTCCCAACATTCCCATTAGTTGGACATTAAATGGCCCCTGTGTTCCTCTGAATCTCAAGAGGCTTACGGGCCGATCCAGGCCCCCGGTCGCTCTGAATGGTTTCTTTCTGAATGTTCACACTCTGTGACCGGCTGCTTTCTATTCTAACTGTGTTAATAAGACGTCCAACGGCGAGAGGGCCACAAGAGACGTATGGGCAGGTTCCATAGGTGTCCCAACACACGAAGGAAGACAGGCCTCCTGAGAAATTAGACCTGTGCACAGCTCTGTTAGCCTGTATGGATTCTGAAGTTTCTTTTGATTAGAAATCAATCAGCTAATTGCGAGAAGATGTCTGAAAGAGATGAGTGTGTGCTAGTAAACCCGGAGGCCATCGCTAAATTGTTTTTCAGTCACGCTGCACTATGACCTGTAGAAATGAAATCCGATGTCCCAGGGACCCCCGGCTTACCGTGGACGGTGAGGGTGGCCGACGCCTCGGCCTTGCCCACCATGTTCTCCGCCACACAAGTGTAGGAGCCAACGTCAGCCGAGGTGAGACGGCGGATCTTCAGGGTGTGGTCGTCACGGATCTCATAACTGAGACAGGAGACATGATCACATGATCAGTGGTCAACTACACTAGAACCCTCACTGACACGGAGCTGGAGACCACGGGAGCTCAGGAGGGAGGAGGTCCATGAGTCATACCGTCCTTTGGGCAGGTCGCCGTCATCCTTCCTCCAGCGCACAGTCGGAACCGGGTCGCCGCGCGCCTCACACCGGAACTCTACACTCTGGTCCACCAACACCACCTGGCTGCCCGGACGACGCACAAAACTCGGGCGTTCTGTGTCGATTGAAGAAAGCAAAACATCTCTCAGTAATGGAATCGGCCCAATATTTAAAAAAAAACAAAAAAACATTCTGACACTATAAAAGCCACTAAAGGAACATGTTTTGTCATTTTGTGTCTCTCTCACTGAGGACACACTCCTAGAAGACTGGGTGCCTGAATGTTCAAAGTGTACAAATGTTAAAAATCTCAAAATGACACAGGTCAAGTACCGAATACTACAACTACAAGTGAAAAAAGCTCCAGGAAAACTCATGTTCACCCAGACAAGAACTCGAGATAAAGCTGCGACAAATCTCTTTCAGTGGTATTTTTTGGTATTTATTTCCAAACGTTTAATCTTTCAAATGCCTTTTTGTTGATGTTCAGTCTGACTGACCATGGGAGGTCTCTGAGGAGATCTCAGAGCTGGGGGGCATCGAAAAATAGCGATACAATCCTGGATATGCTCTGTGTCATATTGAGCACAGGGGTCAGAGGGGTTAAAGGTCACCCACGGTGGAATAGAGTGCAGCTGCGGAGCTGCTGGGGTCAGTGTGGGATTCACAGTTGAGTGTGAGATTGGAGGTCATCTCACACACTATCTGATGAAGGTCAGTGACACCATTTAGTTCCCTGGGAGACAGACAGTGGAGCTGTAACATCTGGATCGTGTTTCCCAGCGGGGTCGATGTGCCTCCAATGTTTGCAGGTTGTATGAAGACAGACAGAAGAGGTAAGAGGTAAGAAAAACGATTACCAAGTACTGTGAGCTCAGCGATTTCGCTTTCCCGTTCTCCAACCATGTTCGTTCCGACACACACGTACTTCCCAGCATCAGCCTTCCTGGCATTTGTGATCATCAGCTTCCCTCCGCGGATCTGGGGAATAAAGGACGAGGTTAGGAGCAAACAGCAGGAAGAGAAACAACCGAATCCCTTCGCGCACACTCACAAGAAGGAAAAAAAAACTCAAAACATCCACTTACCAAAAGGTCATTACAACCCTGTGATAAAATGTACAGATAAACACATCACGGCTCAGCGGAAAGGAGGTCTCACTCTGTCTCTTTTTTAAATTCCTGTACCTGCATATCTCTAGGCCTATTTCCATGGAAATTACAAATAGTAAAATGAGTGTAGGACCGTCTGAGATGGACGAATGAATTATTAAGGACAATATTCAGTACGGTATCGGTACAGAGCAGCTGCTGTGTTTCCTTCTCATCCCACTTTGGGTCGGAATCACCCTCAGCCTGTTTCTCATCGGGGACTGCTGAACTAACAAACACTTTCCTAATCCACGACCACCAAAGGTCCCGCAGGAGAAACCTGAGGCGCTACAGGACTGCGAGCACTTTTCCCGTCACCTCAAGAAAAAAAAAAAAGAAAAAGCTTCAGGGCAATTTAGCCCCATTATTTTGGGGAATGTTTTAAACAGTAGGTTTCTTAGATTTTTCTCTGTGAATGTGTACAGCTACAAGTGACAGCAAGTGAGGGACCATTCAGCTCCACACACACACACACACACACACACACAGCGGTGTTTGTCCAGGTGAACGTCATGTCTGTTATTTCCCAGGGCTTTTGATTACAGGCCAGACGAGCTTCTTTGTTCTCCGGTAGTCAGAAAAGGCAGCTCAGGCCCCAGCGCCAGCCCCCTCAGCACTTCTCTCAGCTGACAGCCCCGCCAGACAATAGCACGGGGCATCAGGGATCTGTCTTCATGAGGCTTAGCTTCGAAGGCAGGAGCAGGACCACCACCTCAAAGCACGTAATTGATACTATCGTTAGAGAAACCCCGCCGAACAACTTGACACACAATGATCGCTAAACAACGCAACATGTATTATTAGAGCAGCATTACCTGGAGTCACGATGACAGTTCTCACCCCGTGCACACTGCCGACGGCCTTTGTGTGTCTCAGGTGCACATGTTGTCATCTTTTTTTTTTGAAGAAAGAAACCAGACCCATTCTTCTGGGTTCTGAAGTTGCACTTCAGCCCCTGTTTAATATTCATGGCGAAACCAGGAGGAAAAAGGGGATGAGGAGGCTGCGGAAGGCGAGCTCATTTCAGGCACCCCGTGATGTCGGAGGGGTTTGAAGTATCATTATGTTACTGTTTGTTTGAGGAAAGGCTTAACAGCTAAAACACTGTGACACTCACAAAGGCTCGAGGTCAGGGGGGACCACATAGTAGAGAGAGAGAGAGAGAAGCCGCTCACACACGAGGGTCCACTTAAAGCCCTGTCCAGTCCATCCATATCCGTACCTCCGCACATCTGTAGCAGCTTCCCCGCTCTCACGAGGCATGTTTGGAGAGTCAGAACAGCACAGCAGGGACTCTGAGCCGTCACAGAAATGAATGCAGCCCCCCCCCTGCATCCATATCCCCTTCACAGAGCACACCACAGCACCCGGGCTGCTGAAAGCCCCGGCAATCACACCATTATCCATGCATTACACGGAGACGGCCCCATCCTCGTGCCTTTTTTGTCTCATGTCATTTGGCAATGCTGATAATGCAAACGACCCCCCCACCCGCCATTCACCGTGCACCCTCTTTGCATTCACCCAGCAGGTCATTGTCCCGGCTGATAATTAGACACTACTAGTCCACAGAAACAATGAGCTGTATTTGGGGGGGGGGGGTTATGATGGAATCGACAGAGTCTGTGTTTAAATTCTGGAATCCTTGCCTTGCTTTTGCTGTTTATTCATCCCTCCCCCATTGTTCGTGGAAGACTAGTTTGGCCAAATTGAGACAGCTGCAGCCCGAGCCGCAGCAGCACGGAAGGGAAAATAGAACCACGCCGCTCGTACATCTCGGTGGGAAACGTTTGACGAGCGCCCCATATGAAGTTCTTATTATATGCGAGATGTTCCGCAGCATGTCATTAGTGTTTACACACAGCTGACCGAAATAGATAGGAAAACATAGAGGGCTCACGGAGACGCATCTGCCTCTCTGAGGTTCATTCCATCCGCTTTCTGCAGCCGCCGCCAAAGCCGAGCTGACCCATCCCAGTCCGGAGCGGCGCAGAGAGAAAACCCTCTGCTGCAGGTGGTTTGTGGGATCCCACTTTGATCGCACGTGATCACCGACAAACCGCATGTGTGAGCATGTAGCGTGGCGGGAGGAACGGACTCAACCGCACACAACAATGCGGCCGGCGCGCCGGGGCCCTTTGATAACCTCAGCTGTTCGTGATGTTCTAAATATTCCACCGTCGACTTTCCACAGCTCTATATCGGCTCACGCCATGAGCCATAAACACTCCTGGCACCACCGTGCACATGTCCACTCTGCAATTCAGTTGGAGCTGTTGGGCACCCACAGCATTCTCTCAGCGCAGTCGATTACCGTAATTTCCGGACTATAAGCCGCTACTTTTTTCATACGCTTTGAACCATGAGGCTTATACAAAGGTGCGGTCGATTTATACATTTTTCTAGCAGCCACCAGGGGCGCTCTAGCAGAAAAGGTGAGACAGGTGGAATATGTGGGCACCTGCGGCTTATAGACAGGTGCGGCTTATGGATGTACGAAATGTGTTTTACAGGGTGAGGCTTATAATCAGGTGCGCTCTATAATCCGAAAATTACAGTACACATTCTCAGATAGTCGTACATGACGCTGACCACTCTGGAGCACTCAGCTTGTAACACAGGTCCGTGAGTTGCCGTTAAACGCAGCAGACGGTTCAGTTCCACAGAGACTCCCACTCTGCTGCGGCCCACAAATTTGTGTTGCTCAGGCTGTGTTAGAGCAGCAGGGGCTGTTCAAAGGACTTTTACCCATCAGTGCACAAAACCATCAAGCAGGGTAAACATTCTACGAGTTATTTATTCATACCTGAAGTTCTCGGGACACAGATAATACAGATCGACGACCGTTCAGTCATGTGACAAGAGGTTTCATGCTTTTTCGATGACTTTGATTCCTTTCAAACCAGACGATGCGCTTGTATCCTTCAATTACAGTCCTCCTTTCTGCTGCCTGTGCAACTTAGTAAAAATAGAGACAATACACGCAGTGTTCCCGAGTTTGAATTCGGATCAGGGCTCAGTGCGCCCAGCAAAAACTGCGTTCAGTCATGTACACTTCTCCGCTCAGCGGAGCCAACGGTGATAAATCACTGTTCAGACCGCCAGTAATGAAAATTTATTTGAGACAACGTGCAGCCTGGATTTCAACACGATGCGGAAGACAAAGTGCTTTGGCTTTGGGGGAAAACATATTTACCTTATAATAAGAGCTCTGAAATGATTTTGATGGTACACTGACTAGCAACATTCCTGCCTGAATGTTTGCTCTTCCTCTGTATCACCCGAGCGGAGGCAGGACGGTCGATGCAGCCCAGGATGCTGCCCTGGACCTCGTCAAGTGTACGTGTGATTAAACCCGAGCAGACTTGTGCCTCAGCGTTGACACATCATTTGTTGTCCTTTTTGCTCAGCCAGGCCGGGAAAATGAGTTGCAGACCCAGCTGTTATCTACTTCCTGCTCCTCGTCATGTGTGAGTGCTGACGCGTCACTTTCTCTGAAGATTCACCCGGGACATCCAGTAAATAACTATGGGCACATAACTGGTCAGCAGACGTCCAGTGCTGACTGATACTGTAACTGGTCTGTTGAGCTGTTTTAATTCAACTTCCTGCTGTTCACCACAACTCTCTGTTCTCTGGTCAGCTCGTTTCTTTTCTGTTTCCCAATCCAAACAGTTGCTGGTTGTTTGGAACAGCAGCCCTTCCAATTAATGCGCCGTCGCTGCCGTTTAATGGGGCGAGGCGAGGCTGTACCTCCATCATTAAAGACTGAAGCCACCACAACAAGCAGCATTGGTTTTGGTGATTGCTCTACGTGAATAATGAGGCAAGCTAATCAATATTTCAACAAGACCGAAGTGGTGATAATGAGTTGTCCTGCATCGCTGCGTGAGCCTCATCTGATCTCACACACACACACACACACACACACACACACACACACACACACACACACACACACACACACACACCATCCTTGCATA
>JBBMJM010038362.1:7210-18242 GCA_037832705.1 Centriscus cristatus
CATACTGCTCATGTCATTGCATGTGATCTTTTTACACACATAAATTAAAAAAACAGCAGTGCCGTTGCTGTGTAAGTCGTTTTTTTTCTGCCACTTTCACGATCGGAGCAGTCACTACAGACCGATAAGGGTTTGGTTTATATTTGACCAGGAGTGTGTGCGAGCACATCGAGTCCAGCAATGCTGTGACATATCAGAATAGTAACTGAGACATTCTATACAATTACTGACCTTCGTCGTCATATAAGGGATTTAAGTGCCATTTTCATACACTCTTGAGAATATTGGGGTCGGCGCCAGAGATAGAATAAAACAGGTCAGATGGGCAAACACAGCTTTCCAACAACGAGTAGCAGTGAGATGAGAAACTATTAGGTTTCACAGATTCTGGGCACGTGTTACTTGCGGCGCACGAACCCACAGCGGATCGGCAGTGGAAACAGCAGGAAATCACCAGAGACAAAGTGAGGCACCTGCCTGTTGTCACACCACTAATGCGAGATCCCTACTTTGATTTCAGGCCTCGTCTTTTCCCTGTGGACCTCATTATGAGAAGGTCGTTGTGAGGACAACATTGCTTGAAGGGTGCACAGATTAGGAAGTGAGGAGATACATGAAAGCAAACATGAACAAAACACTATTATATGACTGTGATGTGGGATGGTTTTACCTGCATTATGGGCAATCCATTATACATGATTTTGTTTTCCACTGAAATCTATTTTCCTTGGAGAAAGAACAAAGTCAGACAATGACTCGTTGCTGATGTCAAAAACAACAAGCGGAATCTTGTTGAACAAGGCATAACATCTTTATTGTTATACACGGCGACTTCAACTCCAAAGACTTTGCACAAATCAATGGGGCAACATGAACCTTGAGATATCAAAAGTCTCCCACAATTCCTTGTTTTTTTTTTTGGAAGTACTCAAACTGCCTTTCACGTCCCCGAACAGGTACATACAGTACGACCAATTTTAAATAAGGTATTTTCTTTCTCCACTGTCAAACATTATCCTATGCGCATTACCAATTACAAACATGTTATATTCATTGTCAAAATACAGGTGTGCAAATTGTTAGAAAAATACCAACTCATACCAGATTCTGGATTGTGCTCTGTAAAAATCCTTACAAATAGTATATAATAATCTTTGTATAAATGTCTCCATCATGCAGTGTTGCATCTCCAAAAATAAACAGGCTGTTCTGTTAAACCCTCCACAAACTCCAGTCTTCAAGTCGTGACTGATAAATAAAAAGGGTGCGATAAAGAAAGGGGGAAGAATTGTATTTGATGCTGCTCGATGGCTTTCAGTGAATCATTGTTTTCCACTCTATCCAAATATCTCATGTCGGTCTCAGTAGTACGTTTCTGGTGGTTTGCAAATATTAAAGTGTAATATGCTGCACGTTTCATACCGGACAACACTGTACAGTCAACTTCAAAGCTAAATCGCAGCAATGAACATTAGCTATATTAAAGCCCTTTTTTTTTTCTCCTGATGACCAATGTTCACAAGCACATACACATCAGGTGCACAATGAATAATTAATCTTTGTATGTGATGACAGTCAATCGTATAAATAACCACTTTTTTTTTTTTTAAATCAAAAGAAACTCATGCCATACCTGCGACAAAGACAACAAACTGCTACAACGAGGCAAGTTCAAAGCATGATGACAACAGTCAGTATCTCCCCCACACGACATGATTAAGACAAGGACGGCATCTCTTTCCCTCCCCCCTTCCTCATCTTCTCTGAGGTAAACAGTAGTACTGTTAAAGACTTTTTTTTAAAAGGCATCTCCCCGTTCCCCCTGGTGCCACACTCCCCATGGCCTCAACCTGAATAAATTCAACTCCCGCTTGCCCACAGGACCCCTTGAGATCCAGGCGCATAGGCATGCAAGCACTGTTGGACCTACAGAAGCAGCTGAGTGAACCGCGCTGTTGCATCATAGTGTTCAACCGAAACAACCCAAGAGGAGACTACGATGAATAAGTTCAAGCAATGTGGTCTAAGCGTGTGTTTCAATACAATTAAATATTTTCTCTCTGATTTAATAAATATAATAAGACATTTGTACTTCACCCTCACAAACGACAGCAGGCCTCTAAAAAGTGTGATTTCTCATCATAACGCCCGCTATCGGTCACCATTCTCTCCTCAGTCTCGTCAAATTTGACAAAAGAAATGGAACATAGGATTTAAATCATGGTTACAATCCCCCTTTTTGGCAAAATAAATAAAAGTAAAATCAAATAAAGGATATTGCACTTTCAATAACATGAATGTGTTATGTCAAATGAATCAACTGCGGTGAGCAGAATTTCAAAATAAAAGGGGAAAACAAACTCAATCAGAAAAGAGCAGGTAACCAACATCCGACAATGAACAACAAAACTACAATACAACAAAACAAAAACAAAATGTTAAAACTTGTACCATGCATGGGAAGTGTTTGCGTGTGTCCTGGGTCAGACTGGGCGGAGCTGGAGTGGGCTGCGGTGACGGGCGGGTTAACAGAGTAAGACTGGCTAGTGACCGTGATAGCACCAGCTGCTGGCAACGGTCGAGCCCCGGTTTCCTGTTGAACGAGTGGCGGGAACCCCAGAAAAATGTGCTGTACACACATGCACGCTCCCACTGCGCTTGTCCCTCGGGCCGCTGGGCGTCACGTCTCATCAAAACGTCAGATGGCAGAATAGGAAGGCAGCTGTTTGCGCCCGTCATCTAAAAGTGCATCTCCACTCTCCTGCAGCCAAGTCCGTCAGCCCACCGTCCTCGCTGCCAGTACAGTGGGGGTGGGCGACAGAGACTGGTGCTCGCGGATCAGCACAAACGTGGGTTTCTAAAACTTCCTTTCTTTTCCCCCCTCATTAACTCTGACTGGTTGCATTTGGAAACTTTTTTGTTTGATAAACTCACTAGACACAACATATCACCTGGACTCTTAGTGAGGCCGAAGGAGTGCTAATTCACGGGGCTGGCCTCAACAAGGCCCATGACGGGTTGGTGGTGCCTTCCTCCTCATTCTCGTCGGTGTCACGCTGTTTACTAAACACCTACGACTGCCTTGCCGGCACCATTTTCATTCTGCAAGGCCGGCGTCGCAGTTGCACCGGTTGCCACGGTTTCACTGCAATATAAAGGATTGTTTAGACGCACACACACACAGGGCAGGCTGAACAGCAAGCACACATTGATTCATCTGCTCCGACTTCATTTTGAGTCAAAACTAATGGACTTACCTGAGAAACATGCTCATCATGTCAGGAAATGGACAAATATAATTGCAAGGCCGATATTCAACAGCATTACCATGGCAACGAGGATGGAATTAGGACCCTGCAAGACACACGAGACAGCGTACGTCAATCTACAGAAATGATGTGTGAGTGTGCTCATTGCTAAATGTGACGAGTGACAAACACTCACTGCTTCGTCTGTGCTGTCTACAATCTCCATACTGGCTTTCTTTGTGTCTGCGAGGCTCTTTGGCTTCAGCGAATCCTGCTTCCTGAGTTTCAGGTCGCTCTTGCTCTCCCGTACAGAGGCTGGCTTAGGGGTAGGGGCACTAAAGGACTTGGGCTGTGGGGGGGGCATACGTGCCAAATCCAGGGCACTGGGCTCTTCCTCTATATCCTCCTCAGGGTCTGGGGGCGGAGGGACCCGCGAGGGAGCTTTCACATAATAACTGTGGTACTCGGTGTGGACCTGGCCGTTGACTGGGACTGCGGGAGGATGGGGAGGAGGAGCAGGAGCTGGAGTGGGCTGCTGAACTTTGGCAGGTTTGGGTGGGGCCTCCTGGGAACCTTTGGGGGCCTCTGTGACGGACGGCCTCTCCTCTTTACTCAGCTTTCCGGCAGGCCGCTCATCACCGATCGTTTTCTGACTTGACTTTTCTTCCTTGCTTGTCTTACGCGCAGGTTTTTCCTCTTTGCTGGTTTTGCGGCTGGTGTTGTTAGCAACATGACCTTTCTTCTTGCTGGAGTGAGGCGAGGGGGGAGGCGTGCTGAGAGGACTGGTCGCCGGGGAGTGGGGAGGAGTGGTGCCTTTGCGGTAAAAGTGAGGAGAATCTTTTGGCGAGGTTTCCTTCTTTTCCACAGGAACTTCTTTTATCTCCACAGGCTCTTTCAGCTGTTGTTTTACATAGTCGGGTCCTGTCGCGAGACAGAGACACATTTGACAGATCGTCATGACAACGGATTGCTCAACAACACTAGTGCTTCATGATCTTTTTATCTACGTTAGTATTTATGTTGCAGTATTACAGATGTTTGACAAAACCTTAGTTCACACAGTCTCTTCTCATTTTAAAAGAATAAACCTCTGCAACTCACATGCAACGTTTGATGCACAAACGTGTGCGGCGCTGAGCGCCTGCCTGCTCTCGCTGCACAGAGGGCCCATACAAGCCCATTAACTGATGTTCAGACCGAGGTCAATGATGACACAGGAGATTACCAACAGCGAACTGATGCCAGTTCGGATCACAAATTGTCAAGAAGCCAGATTAAGAGAACAGAACCTTCTTATCTAACTGCTTCTGCCGGACTTTACCACGGCAGTTTAACCTAGAATATTAAGTCTTGATGAATTACAGAATATAATCGTTCCAAACGATGGAAAGGTGAAATAAAGATGTATTTACATCTTGTTTTTTGAAACACTCCTGTCACAAGAGGATATAAAAAGTACACAAAAAAGACTTTTCTGCTGCTTTTTTTTCTCAAATTATTATTCTGACCACAACCTGCCAGTTTATGGATGGAGGAGCTGAGACATATAATGATCCTGAATCTGATTATAGTTTCCTATTTTTCAGTATGTGGGATATATATACTGTATATATATATAAAAAAAATACAACACTTCATCTGTCCCTTTGTTTTGCACTGAATTCATATTTATTGGGAGACATCAGGCTCTTTGTTTGCATGTTTGTTTTTGGTCTGAATTAGACTGTGTCACAGTGACTGTTTAAAGCAGCATCAGAAAAGAATTGTCTGTGTCTAATTAATCTGTGACAGAAAATACACAGGTTTGATTTGCTGCATGTCAGGGGATTTTCACTCATTAAGACCGTGTGCGCTGTACGATGATAGCTCTGGGTTGCGTCAGTGCATTCGGTATCGACTGACTTGTCGGGCTGGAAAATGGGGTAATCCCACAGATCAATCGACCGGATTAAAGTGACGAGGAAATAATAATGCTTACATCTAATCTAGAGGCGTCCACTCCCACATCGGTATGAACGGCCTTATTGTGGAATCTTCTCGGTCTCAGCACACATAAACCCACTACACAAACTATTTTTTACTGCGCAGCATTCCTAGTTTATTTCATAACTGCCACGTCCAGTGAGACTCACTACAAAGGGACGGGGGCCCATTTGAACATTTGTAGGGCTTAACATATCTGCCCAGATTAATTTCACACCATAACTCAATAAGAGACAGGCCTCGGTGGGCGGGTCGGAGGAGTTTCACGGTGTTTGGGGACGGATTCCTCTGAGAGAGTTCCAGACATTTTCGGAATACTCCCACACACGAAAACGACCCGAGCTTCGTTTACAGATAGAAGAGCATCACATGTACCAACAGCAAACACCCAAAAGCTTCATTACATTTTGCTCCTGTAACATGCACATAGTTATAAAAGGTGCAGACTTGGGATATTAGAAGCAGAAAAGTCAAACACGGAAAAATTCAATACAAGGTTGGAACTCACTAGCTACAACATCTTTGAAAATGTTTCACTTTCAGATGTGCCGAAACACGTTGAGATCGCCATGTTTGACTTTCAAAGGATCACAACGCAGTCATGGCCCAAGAAGTATGATGCACATTTCGCTGCATGCCCAGTGTCTTCTACTGTCATCTTCATCCCCGTCGCCATCATTGTCAGGGTTTTTACAAACTGTACTCATGTTCATGCTAATCCACGGCGCATTTTCTGCTCCATTACACTTCTGACAAAACACTATCTCCCCCTCTCCCTCTCCCTCTCTCTCTCACACACACACAATGGCTTGATGGTTAAAACCCAACCTAACCCCTTCTGACCTTAATATGCGATGAAGAGTACCGAGAGGGTGCGTTATGGATACAGTACGCACAGTATGTGCTCTTTTACTGGACTCTGTCAGATTATAATCTCGAGTTATGGACCCAAAGATGAACCAAATCCACCCTATTGACCGAGCAGTAAAGACCATTTATTTGCATGTAGCAGGAGACATAAATATATTTCCTCCACTTTACCATAAGAAATAGAAGAGTACAAGGCGTTTCCTTTCCTCTGTGTATTACATTACACGTGTCGGACTCTCCTGAGTGATCCCAGCGCTGTGTTGTGTTTAAGATTCATGAGTCAGTTTGTAGGTTTTCTCTCGCCTCCTCCTACTCACAGTGCCAGATGGGCAGGGAGAGCTGTCATTGTTTGGCCAGATAAGGTTTTACTGCTCCACGCGCACATATACGTTTGCACACGCAACTAAAGTGTTTCCACGTCCTCAGAGACACCTGCTTTCACCAAACCACCAAACACCTCTGGTGCTTTGTTCGCACATGTGAGCGGTGGCATAACATGCAGTGAATCAGAATATCACTGACAGGTATTTTCTCGTTGAAATGAGATTTAAAAGATATGATTTTGGAAACTCTCGAGAAAAGGACACTATGCGGTATCCTTGAAAGTCCTAAAACCTTGCAGTAACGACTGTGACACCTGCTGCTGTGAATATAAAGCAGCACCTGCTCGTGTCTGGTTTTCAGCCCTGACAGGTCCAAGGCTTTTATAGTTCCACCTGATGCGCCTGCACCTTGAACGGGTCAAACAGGGTGGAGCAGGATCCCTGCTGGCACCCGCACCTCCCCCACCCCCAGTGCCTGGCTGAAGGAAGGGACAGCTGCTCTGTGTCAGCCCTGCAGCAGGGAAAACGCGACGCCGGGCTCCTCTCAGTACATAAGGATCCCAGCTATGTCTCCATTAGACCCCGCCGAGCACACATTGGCTACAAATAGAGCCCAATTAACGTCACAGCGCAGGCCACGCCTACATAACCCTTGCTGCTCCCCTCTGGGTTGCAGTGTGTGAACCATTCATAAAGGTCAGGGTCCTGTTCCCTGTGACCCTCTCTTCCCTTTTGAAGTGCACACTCCCAATCTGGGTGATAATCTGCTATGAGTCGGAAATGTCAATTACGAACAACGAGGGGTTTAGACCCCTGGTTGATACCCAGGACTGCTTGGGATCGATGTGAGGGAAAATGTCCACTGTAGAAACACATGAAGGAAGTGACGCTTATTAGTTGGGGACAAACATCCTCTGTTTAACCTCAGGTGTTCAGATGATGCCTCACCTTTGACATCTTTGGCTGAGACTACTTGAGAAAAACAACACGACCAGTCTGAAACCGATGGTTGTCATTTCGCTTGGAGGCAAACGCAAACATGTTTACACTCAATACAACTGAAAACCAAAAACAAAGACAGTACGCAACTCCCACGTCACAAAATAGATGGTTGGAAAATGTGACTTACATGTACAAAACTTGTATTGGACATAAATGATGTATGACTAAAGGGTGTAGCTATTTGCGGGGTCGAGCCTTCGACGTAACACAACGATTAAAACTCGGCGGCTCAGATGTCCCCTTCGCTGCACATAGTGACGACATCGGCCACGCTCCCATTCATGATCCGACTTATAAGGCAAGGACACTCTGCCCAGACTTGTGCGCCCGGAGAGATCACCTGGTCTGCCAAGCATGACCGCTGGTTTCCACAACACAAACAAGCTGCAGTGTTTCTGGCCCAACTTGTCCATTTCTGTGGCTTAGAGAGGGGACATGCTTGAATGAGCCCACTGTCAATCTATTTGTCACCCACTATTTTGTGGTGCCTTTTGGCAAAAGCCCAAGGTCAGCGAGCTCATAGGCCTAAATATATTACACAGGGAGGGAGAGGTACACATCTGACACTGTAAATAAAGACAATCACACAAAAACGCTTGAATATTCAAGTAGAGTTGCAACTTTCACCAAATGATTATTCTCTGAATTAGATTAATACTAAACCACCATAATAAATACACAACAAAGAGAATCAGATGTGTATTCATTTACATTTCATCCTTTGAGTAACTCCCACAGATCACACGTAGACATTTTTAACACAGCATTCACGTCCATTCATGCTAAGGTTAGCACGTGTCTGCCGTGGACTACGGGTTGTATATGTAAACCAGGTGCTTGAGGTTGAGATGCTTTAGCATCATTGTCAGTTTAATTCTGCTTTGCAGCGAACTGAAGTTTCAGCTGGAAACGATCCAAACTATTTGGACTATTCGTACCTGTTGTGCAAAATTATAATTTTTTTTTTGGTCATAGATCTGTGTGCTCCACCCCCAAACCTACCTGAACCACAAGCTCCCCCGTCACTATTTAGCTAGTATCATATGTCCGCCGTTGGCTTGTAAAACTCCTCTTACCTTGTAAACGATCTAAAGAGCTGAGTCGAACCCCTTAAAGCCACGTGCTGCTGTATAGAATGGCAGAGTTCCTTCCAAATCGAGCAGAGGAAAGATGAGAACAGCTCGGTCTTAAACCAGGAGCCCTTCGTAGGTGGTAGGCACTTCCACACCTCACTAACACAATGCTTTGGTACAAACCAAATAGATGCCGTTAATAGAAAAGAAAACATTCCACATTTTTGGCAGAATTTGGAGCTGTAAATTTTCAGCTACAGCAGGCCGTAGAAAGCAGCGACGAGGCTTTGGTCCAGAATACAGTACCCTGCTTCAAGCAGGCTCTGCTTTGTCTTGGCACAAACACAGTCCTCCATTGTGGTCTGAGAAACCATCCTCAATACCGCTACTATTCCTTTTACAGTCCTGGAACACGACTCCTTACACTTTGGTACATCCAGCGAAAAGCCATTAGCAGCTAGGGCGTGAAAAAAATTAAACTAGTCTACAAACAACGTTACTTTGACAAAGGGAATGGACGGACAAAGTGGTCACTGGAGAGTGTCGAGGCTAAAAAAGGAAGGAAAAGGTCAGTTTACTCTGAGACTGCTGAGAGGGAACATGACCCATGAGATGAAAACATTAAATTAACCAAATACAGATCAACAAGTAGCCCCAACCCCCCTCCTGTAGTAAGACAGCAACTATAAAGACGAATGTCTGTACTATGGAGGTTTGAAACGTACCTGGTTGATAGAAGTTGGGTGAAAGCTCCCGAGCAACCGCTCTGGCTATTTCAGCGTCGTGCAGAGCAGAGACGGCGGCTTGGTCAGCAGCTTCGCTTTTTGTTCTGGCATGGGCCGTTCTGAAGACACAAAGAGAGAAAGATGATTGCATCGAAACTGAAGAGTCAAGAGGACACACACTCACTGAACTGCATCTTGTCCACTGAACTTAAATCATTCCCGGGTATCCTACTTCTGTCACAAAACCTGATTTGCAAGCGCTTCATCTAGACAGGAACGCTGTCCTGGTCAAAAAGACACTCACATTGATTGACCACAAGTCAGGCAGCGATAAGTCGGAGAGGTAAAATGAATAAATACAAATTAAGATGTTCACTTGTTATTGTTTGAAACCCACACCTGTGTATGGATGGCAATTCTCTTTCACTTCACTAATCAACACAATGACCGATGCTCAGGAAACCATTCGGTAGATGAGTGATCCGTTTGCGGATCAATGTGGGCTTAGCGCTGAGCACTGATGGGAGCCAGGGGGGGGGCGACCTGCACGATAAATCCTTTGAAGACTCCACAGAGAGGTGCATGTACACGAACAGCGTGTGCATGGTCCCGGGGAAGAACAAGACTGAACTGTTTGAAAACCAGTTAAAGCCAGTAAATGACTGGATGAACAGACATGCGGTGCAACAAAGGATGACACTGTGCAAGTGGAGCAAAGGGAATGTACAGATGCAGATGGGCTGAGTATCATTCGGAGTATTGACAGCTGTGCTGCTGCCCTGCTTAACCTCACTCATCCATCTTCCTCTCCCTCATCCATTCACAGCCCTTCTCTCTTTCAATCAATGCTCCTGTTTTTCCTTCATTTCACACCAGATCCCCCACCCACCTCCCGGCCTTTCTGTCACAGTGACCCTTATGGGCAGAATGTCTCTATTTCAGGATTCTGAGTCCTTGGATTCTGGGATGTCCTGTTTTTGACAGGCCAGACTTATTAAAATGCATGAGGAACGTGAGGACGTCTCGCTTCCTTTCTAGAAATAAGTCGGTACATCACCCGCAGACAAAGGACACACTGTGCCGGCGCATTTACAGACAGCGCCGCCTCTGGAAAACATCCACAGACATGTTGTGATGCACCTGCCACATACGCAACCATACGGACTTACATGCGTCTATTTCTGAAATGTGTGAAATGTGCAGACGAGTGAATGCGTCATGAATGTACACAGCCACGACGTATCCTGAACAGTTCCCTTGGAGCCAACTGCTCATGAAGTTACAGCTATGAACAGGAAGCGACGCAGACAGGATGTCTGGTGGTGGGAGGTGACAGGCAGAGAACGATGGGCGTAGAGGTGCAACAGAGCCGTGGGACAAGAGGAGAGAGGAAGGTGAGAAAGCATGGGCGTCTGAAGCGTCCTCCGAGCACTCTAATGCTCAACATTGTCCAAGGGACATGGCGTGTTAATGTCTGCCCTGATTAGGTTTGCACCCATTTGCAGGTTGTTGAGCCTGCGAACACGACACTGGTGTTCGATGTCGAGATGCTCGGCGCTACACTAACATTCATTTGAAGTTATATATGTGAACAGTATATCCAAGTACCCTTTGACTGTTAAGCTGCTAAATGCTCCACAGCGGTTTATGGTTATCTGCTCATGCTTTGTGTTTAAAATAAAAATCTTATAATAATTGTATGGTCATATTTTATGTATTTGTTATCAATCTTTATTTATTATTATTATTATTATTATTATTATTATTATTATTATTATTATTATTATTATTATTATTATTATTATTAT
>JBBMJM010038472.1:0-12393 GCA_037832705.1 Centriscus cristatus
ATTATTATTATTATTATTATTATTATTATTATTATTATTATTATTATTATTATTATTATTATTATTATTATTGTATTAATGCGTGTATCGTCACTGAGTCGACGTAAATATATTTGGCGCGCATTTGGACTACAAACTCCTGCAGTTTGTGTCGTGGAATACTATTGGCGTGTGAAGTGACCGACACAGCCAATCAGATGTGAGCTTTCTAACATGTACCGAGGGCTGAAGTTGTGCTATTTCCTCGACCTCTAACGTTTAGTTTCGGTGAGTAAAACTGAATTAATTTCACTGATTTTACGTGAACGTTACTTTTTCGGTGATACATGTCACCCGTTTGTTTCCGTATGGAGGATTTCAACGGGGGGAGACAGCAATTATTGAGTTTAGACGGTCGCCGCCATTATACCACCGAAGAAGCGCGTCCTGCCCTCCGTCTTCGTGCTTTTCTTCTTCGTCTTCTCCTTGGTACTACAAAGTAAGCAGCAAGCACTACTGGTCCAAGTGGTATATGATTCATTTGCTAGCCATCTGAGCTATAGCTGCGGTTTGGAATAAGGAACAAGATGTTTTGCCGCCGTTAGCCTCCCGAAGCTAGCGAATTAACTAGCAATCTACCATGCTGGGAATGTTAGCCACAATGCTAGAAAGATGGCCATCGTTGGAAGGCACAAGTTAAAACACCATAGCTGATGTAAGCTAGCAGTTAGCATTTAGCATTCGTTGCTGTAGACATATATATTGTAACACGCTGCGGGGAAACGATCAACTATAACTACTAGTCAACCGATGGTGCGCACTTATAAGTGATAAACACTTGAGCCCTCTCATTGTCCTGACGTGTCATTTTATAGATGTTGCTAGCTCGGTGTACCGCTGACGGAAAGTGCCGGTTAACGTCAGGCGGACACTTGTAATGTAATTTGGCTAATACATTCATGGTTATACCAAGTAACAGGTTCACATTACACCGAAATAAAAACCTAAGTGGGCGAACTGAAAGTCCCACTCACAATCATTTGTCTCTACACACATAATGTAGAGACAAACACCGACCACATTATCAGTTTTCCCCGCACTAAAGTGGCTATTTGTGCAGAGTCATTATTCCTACCTATACAGTTTCAGAATGTCTTCACCTGATTACATGACTGGATGGTCTTATTCCTCACACGGATGTAAATCGATCATTACATTACCTTGTACCTGTTGAGTTTTGCCTAAAACCGGTTCAGTCATCACGATGGAGTATGTAATAAACATGGATCACGATGGACAAGATAAAAGATATGGAAGTTAAACCGTAACAAACAAGTCATATTACTAGTATGTCATTCTCCTGCCCAAGGTCAAAAGCATGGTGTCCTTGGATATTAAGAAGCAAATTACGACACTGCATATTTGAGCAGTCACTATTGTAAATAGGCTCATTGAAATTCTGTAATAAGAGCTTTGTATGTAAAATGAATTCACCCTGGAATTAAGTAGCTTTAAGTAGCTTTACTTTCACTGTGGCACCAATGTATCAAATATCCTTGCTGTCATTAAAATATTTCAACAAATCAATCTGTTTCACTAGCTAGTGTGCCCTTTTTATGGGGAACATGGGCGTTGCAGTTAATTAGGAGTTCATGGTCTCCTAATGCTTCACAGCAGATTATTAAAGTACAGGTGACATCGTATAACACCAGTGATGGCTGTGTTCCATGTTTTTTATATGCCAGTTCTAGAACTCTTGCGCTGTGCATGTGCATGTTATTACATATCTTCCTTTAAGTAATCCTGTGAACATTAAACATTATGTGTGTTTTTCCAGCTTTGATAAGTGAAAATGTCAACTGCTCAAAGGTCTATAAAGCACCAAATCGGTCTGAATTTAGTTTACAACATATAGTTTCTTGATCATTGAGTTGCCAAATCCTACTGTGCACCAAAGCAGTGGGAAATTGCTGTTTTTTCCTCATTAAAAAAATAGTTTCACTGACTCAAACGGGTGATCTTTTTTTAGTTAGATTGGGAGTTTCTTTTGTTTCTCTTTTAAAATAAACTATTGCTGGCCTTATTTTCACATGCTATTGCCTTGTATATTGATGATTGCAGATTGATTGCTCTGTACTTCAGTTTAAGTTGTGGCTCAAAAGGTCATCTGGAAATACATCATGGATTTCTTACAAATCCTTGTAGACGTTTAGCACAAATTAATAGTTGATTTTATTTACATTGAAATTTGAATTACAAAATTACTTTTTTTTTTTTTTACATTGAAGATACTTGTGTGTGTCTTCAAAAAGTAAAAACGTCTTCCATCCAACTCTTCTGTTGAAATAAAATATACATCTTTTGTTATGATAGCACAGAAGTGTGTTTGGTGTCGAGAGAGGTGGGTGGGATTCAGAAATGTTCTGCTTATAGATCATTCGCGAGCAGCAGGACTAGATCATCTTCCAGTGGGTCCAATTAGAGCACATTTTAGATGTTAGAGCACGTTGTTAACTTGGCTTCTCGATGGCAGTGAGAAAGACTTGGCAAGCTCGCTACCTGTGCAGCAACGTGCATGGTCAAAATAACAATTAGCCCAGGTTCAGCACACAGCGAGTCATCTTGGCAGCCCCAGAGTTGGCTGCTTTCACCCATGTCCAAGCTGTTGCTGTGATAATATATGCAGGCACTTCTTTTCATCAGGAGAGGGCAATGTTCACATCTGAACTTCTCGTGCCCTGCTGGGAAGGCACGTTGACGAGGCCAATGTTTAGTTGTGTGAACATTTCAGTATGTATAAATCACTGATGTACTGCTATTTCTTTTCTCATCCACAGGCAGCCATGGAGAGCTCGTCAGTGTACATGTGCTTTCCCTGCTATAAGGAATTCAACACTCTGGAAGAGGTTCTCAAACACCAGTTGACATGCACAGCTGAGGAAGCCCAGCCAGACACATCTGGAATCAGCCCTGACGCTGGTGCAGCACTCCAGGCCGAGGTAATTACCGTCAGTCATTAACTTAGCTCCTGTTATCGTGTGATTGTGGCTGGATAGTTTGAGTGAAATTTCGAATTCTAGACACGCAAATACAGAACAAAAGTGTCATTATAGTGAATAGAATTTACAAGCTCGTTGCTGAAGTTGTTGAATCACATCTGCAGGATGACATTGAAGTCACTGTAACTTAAGTTATATAATGAATTGACAATGCTTCGCTCCCCTTCATATTAGTGGTGACCTAGAGCAGAACGCTTAACATTGAGTTGTATGTAATGATTTAGGGCTTGTGTCTATGAGAGGTCCTTGCTCATTCTTCTCTCCAGTGCTTCTTGTTGGTAGATTACAAGTTCCACCGCTCCACGTTCCTTTATTGTCATTGACTGATTAGAAATACAAAATGATAATTAATCACTCGAGGAATTTTAATTCATTAATCATGTATTGGCTTAGTTGATGAAGTGGAAGTGACATAAGGTTGCAAGCCAGACTGAGACCTGGGACGCAGCAGTTATTTAGTATACAAGGCCACAATGCTCCTCATGCTCCAGTAACAAGGACAAACTCTGCATATGTAGATTCATTCAGTTGTATTTCAGTTGTTTTGAGAGGCATGCACTTTTCCATAAATCATTAAATAATTCATTGAATTCTGAGTTGTGCCTTAGCTTGTGCCCAGATTTCCAAACATAAAGTCCTCAACACTTGTCCATAAAGCACAGTGACAAACTGTTTCCGGTGAGTTGACGAGCAGAGGAGTCTGTGCCAGTCTGTGATTCTCCCAATGAATCGCTCTTTGGCCTTCTTACTGATGAATCGGTTGGATAAACCCCGGGTAGCCAGGGATACTTGGAACGAGCTTTGCAGGAAGATGGTTTCATTAGCTTGATTACTATAATTTCTTTGTTCTTTCTGGAGCATTGGTGCAAAAACAATGGCCGTTCATTTCATTAACAGGTGACGTGAGTTCCACATTAAACATTTTTAGTATAAAAGTACTGTAATTGTTAGACAAAAGGAATTGGCAAACACCGTGCCTCCCGCTAATTTATTTTGGCCACACAAGATGTTCTGTGTAAATAAGTGACATTTAAGTATTTGGGTGCTCATTTTCTAGAGTCTGTGACAGTATCAGATCAGAGGTTTGCACCAAAGAAACCCACATAACCACAATACAAGTTGCACTTTTCTGATTAAAGCAGTCGAAGATGTCCTGACCTTGATATTGTGTCTTCATTATCCAAATGGACGCAGAGCGTAAATGGTAGATCCTGTGGAGTTCCTCATTCAGCCCTGATAGGCTGCAGATTGTTATCAATGAGACTATCTTGGCCAGTTGAAGCTTTCAGACGAACCTTGGCTCTAAAATCGAGATGCTGTTTGACCTCAGTACCCCGACACTGACTGATCAAGTCGAACATGTCAAAGTGCAAATGAAGCTGACGTTGCAAGTCGTTTTCTTTCTAGTTTTGAAAAGCCAAGAAGGAGTAAAACATTGACAGTAATCTTGCATTTCTTCTTTTTTGTCCCTCCATGGCTGTTCAACATCAGGTATCGAGGACTGTTGCAGTCCCACAGGTGCAGTTCCACACAGAAAACTCCACTGTGCAGATTATTGATACTGCGGTTCAGTCTGCAATTAGCAAAGAGCTGTCGGCCGACCAGCCCAGAATCCTCTACCAGTGTGGGGACTGCGACGAAGTGTTTAAGAGCCTGGAACTCTGGCAGCATCACCGTAAAGAAGGGACATGCCAGCAGGGTGCTTCTGACAACAAGTCGGCCTCTGAGTCACAACCTGAGCCGGAGACCGTTGCATCTCCCAGTCCAGCTCCAGAGTTAAATCCACAAGATGGAGATCTGACAGAAGGTGACACGAGCAAAAGTGATCATGTGGAAGCAGTGGCCCAACATACAACAGAGGAAGTGTGGCAGGAGGTTGACCAGGCATCTGAAGCCCAGAACGCTGAGACCCCTTTGCTCGAGGCAGCTGCTTCAACCTCCAATGCAGAGGAGTTGTCTCCAAAGAAGAGAGGAGCTATCAAAAGGGCGAAACCTGAACCCGTGCTCTTGTGCGTGGACTGTGGCTCCTGCTTTGGCCTCGTGTCTGAGCTTGTGGCCCACCGCAAGATCCACGGCTTTGAGGACGCCCTGCACCATTGCTCTGTGTGTGGGGAGAGCTTCCTGAACACCACCCTGTTTCTCTACCACCGCAAGCAGCACCGGCAGAAGGGTGAAGAGAAGGCAGCAGCGGTGGCTGCAGGGACAACACAGGAAGGCTGCGCTCAGAGTGACAGGAGCGGCGAGCAGGATGCTGTTCCCTCTGCCACCAGTGTCGTCTCCACGTTCACCCTGCCCGAGTTGTTCATGTGCATCCAGTGTGGAGACAGCTTCAGTGATGACGCCGGGCTGATCGCACATCGTAAGGAGAAACACGACCTACGGGAGCCACTGCACACGTGCGCCCATTGTGGCGAGAGCTTCATGAACACCACCCAGTATCTGTACCATCGCCAGCAGCACCGCCTCACATTAGACTCGGCAGTGGTGGATGGGGATCAAACTGGCGATGAGGTCGTCATCACGTCGACCCAGGACACCACTCAGAGCTCAAAGCGGCTGCTTTCCTCACCTTCAGCCGCCACTGAGTCAGGTTCACCTTTGTCTAAGAGAAGTAGACCCACCATCAGGATCCAGAGTGGTGCAGGTGAGTGGAACTGCTAAGAAGACGGTGGGGGGGTGATGGATAAGTCCCTAATGTGCTGTTTCCCCCTTTATTCAGGAAGCAAAGCTTCAGGTTCTAAGGAGGAAGCGGAGGGCGGCACCGCAGCAGACTCGGACACAAACATCCCTCCACCTGCCAAGCTGATGCATGACTGGTCCCGCACACCTCTCCCCCACGTCTGCCCCTACTGTGGCAAAACCTTCACGCGGCGCGTCTTTCTTCGCAGCCACGTCTTCAGCCACACTGGAGAAAAGCTCTTCACGTGCAAGGTGCCATTGAAAGCATGTTAACACCATGTTATTCCACCCTCAAAGCCGAATGCCGCCGTGACACTAATCCATATTGCTGCTGCTGTGAAGGTGTGTTCAAAGTCCTTCACCAACTCCCAGAGCCTGCTGCGCCACAGCATGAGCCACACTGGCAACAGGCCCTTCAGCTGCGACGTTTGTGGCAAGAACTTCTCCCAGTCAGCCACCCTGAAGAGACACCAACTCACTCACACATCAACGCAGCCCCGACGCAAGCGTGGACGCAAACCGGTACGGTGTCGACCGCTTCCCGTCTGATGAGTTAGCTCTCAGATTGAGGAGTCCGATGATTGTCATAACATCAATTTACAAATCAGAGCTGCATGAAATGTTTTACTCTCATAAACTATGACAGACTTTTCATCATAGATGTCACACTGAATTATAAATAAAATCTTGGCTAATATGAGTATGCTACATGGTAAATCAAATTTTCCTTCTGCATCAGTGAATTTTTTCTTCATTGTCCTTGACTGTGTCCTTCAATGCAGATGTGTTCTGTGGACTACGAAGGAGTTCCTCAACTCTTGTCTTGCCCCCACTGCCCCTCGCGGTTCAACACAGAGGAACAGCTCAACCATCACAAGTAAATCAGCTATGGACACATTGTTAATTAACCCCAGTCATTTTATTCACAGTGGTGTTGGTGAAAACAACACATGCAGCGACACCTGCTTGATGCTCGCTCCTTGTTGACCACATTCCAATCCTGTTTACCTTGTTGAACGCTTCAGAATTTCTGTTTCCAGCACAGCCCAGGACAGGATTTAGATAAACGTTCTTTCCCTAGCCAGCCGCCGTGTCCTTCTACCGAACAAGTATTTAAAGCCGTGTTCCGAGCTTGCTGACTGAAACGTCTTGGCGCCCTTGAGCTTTAGCCATGTATGATTGACAGACAGAGGCTAAGTAAATTAAGATGACTGTGATAGCAGTCCAGGACGGAGGCGAAGAGCTGGGTCCTGTGCTGTCTAGTTAAGCAAAGAGGAGATTTGCATTGTCTGGTCTGCTTGTAGTTGGTTTTCACTGTGGACACGCAGTTGTTGTGGAACCAAACAGACTTTAAATTCAAAGTGTGATCTTTGACCTTCAGAGGTACAGGCAAAAATAGGCATCGGATGCATCAAACATTTCTCTCGCTTACGGTTAAAGCTCCTGATGTGAAATTGTAATCAGACGTCAATCGCAACCCGAGTAATCCACACGTACAAAAAAACTAAACATATGTCCGTAAATGAAGTTATGAAGAAATGCCACAAAGGAGTAATGATTGAACAGAGAGAACAGGAGGTTCAGAAAGGCATGGAAAGCCCAGAAACCCACAGAAATGTCAGTCAATAACACACCTTAATCCAGATGAAACTCTTATGGCAAGAAGCGAAGTTCAGAGTTCATAGAAGAAACCACCGGAACGTTCAATATATGAAGACAGTCTGAGTGGCAGAATGGGTCAAAATCTCACCTGAGCAATGCATGTGAGCAAATATGTGTTAAAAAGTGTGTTCAATACTATTTCCCTGTCATTTCAGTTGACTGAGAAAAAACATTTGTGTAGTCATGTTATCAGGGAGTTTTTAAAAAAAACGTGTGCAAAGTTTTTAAACTAGCTGAGGGAGCATACGTGTGTTAGCATTGTCGCTAAAGCAGTGGCGCAATATGTACATATTTTGTGGGACTACTCTACATCCACATCAAGAGGCCACTGTGGGTTAGTCGGTCGCACCACATATACTAGTTGTGAAATATCTGCGTTATTTCTAATGCGCCCCCACTTCATTAAAAAACATCTGCCTGGAGGGAGAGGTGACCCTGACTCATTCTAATTCTTCCAGTTACCTCAGGGTCGTCCCTGGAATATTGATTTCTTTCTTTTTTCGTTGTCTGTTTTAACAAGGAACTCCTCGCCTGGCCTCCAACGGTAAATGGGCCTTGAGAGATCCTTGCACATAACCTCCACAATGTACTTGAGTGATATCCTCTCAATATTTATTGGAGCATTATGGTTCCTAAGCTTCACCACTGGCTGTTGTTTGCTCCGACTGGAAGAATCAGGCCAAGTTGAGAACCTGTATTTTCTGGTTTCACTCTATTTCTTCCTACATCCTGTGAATGCAGACCTGGTGCAGTCTTAGGTGGATACAACAGTTCTGTGCCCTGAAGGCTATATCCAGAGTAAAGTTATGCAATGGATAAATATAGTGTTTCATGTCCTAACTCTCTCTTCTTGCAGTTTGCTGCTGTTCTTTTATCATTGTCCATTACACACTCTAGCTAATACCCTTTTTATTTAAAATGAAGCACAGCTAAGCACATACTTGCTGGTAATCCCTTTCAAAGTCCCACATAGGGTGCCTGATATTTATTGTCTTATTATGTGTATTTGAATTGTGCCTTTTTGAAGTATTTGCGCGTAGATAGCGGTGCAATTGAATCGTGTCATTGTTGCTCGAGTTGTCATCTTTGCTTTTTGAAACTGTATTGGTGTCATTTAACAACCCCCCCCCCCTGTTTTGTGTTTAAACAGACTGCTGCACACCAGCCATCCGTTCCCCTGTCCCGAGTGCGGAGAAGCTTTCAGTCGCAGGAAAGACCTGGACTTGCACACACTAACTCATCAAGGTCAGAGTTCACAGGCCAGCTCAGCCATTCACCGCTTCAATTTAATGTTTAGCAGGAGATGCTCACAGGAATAACAAACGATGCCCGTCTGTACTGGAGTATCCGACATGAAAGCTCTTGTTCAAGCACATATCTTACTGTTTATTTCACATCCTTCACATCCTTTGTCTTGTCTGTTATTTATCTGTTGACTCACATCAAGTTTGGTGAACAAATGGGGGGGAAAAAATCCATTGCAGGGTCCTCTGGCTCTCTGTGGTGGAACACGATTAGTTGTGATGTTTTTATCAGTGCAACATGCAGTGATTTACTATTGATTAATGCAAAGTCGGCGATAAGCGCGCCCATTAGTTTACCTTGGTGGCCTATCGTGTTTATTTTCAATCATACAGCCGTGTTATATGTGTATTGTTCCGCCAATGCATTAGGTCAATGACTTTCCATTGATCTGCGTCTCCTGTGAAATGGAGGAGGAAGGTGGAGGTAAATGAATTGGGTCAACATGCCGACACTTCATCTTAATCAAAGAGGTGGGGGGCCCTCATTAGTTAAGCTTGAAGACTCTGCATGCGGCAGGGGTCAGAGATATGTGGGTCCTCTGAGAGAGATGATTGGAGAAATTGATCCATTGATCAGTCCAGGGCCACAGGGCGAGATTGTCCTTATTAAAGGTTTAATTAGGTGCTCCCACAGGGGGGCAGGGTGGATCGTCCCTACTGGCCCGGGCAGGACAGATGGTTAGCAGATTGCGAGATGTTGGCGTGACGACCTACGGACATGCTGATGAACCATCAGTGTCAGCGATTTCGGAGCCAGATTTTGAAGAGCATCGCAGTGAGAGTCTGGTTGGCTTTGCCAAAACGCAGCTTTGGCATCAAGTGCCTGCGTAATTGATTAGGTGACTGATGGAGGAGACAGTTAATGTTGAATATATATGTACAGAGGCTAAATTGAGTTATGTAGCTGTTAGAAAATACGTTTTGTCAGAGTCAATTCAGTGTTTCACAACACAACAGGACCAACACTTGACTGATTTTTTTTTTTTTTTTTTAGATCTCACAAACTAATCAGTGAACTGACACAATAATTGTTGTCTGATACAATTATTGCAGCTGCACAAACTATTTTCCAGATTATTCATCCCCCACATGATTACACGCTTTTTCTCATGGCAAGATGTGCTTAAATTATGTAAATTATTTCAGGAAAAAAATGTACTAGTGGCAAATTCTATCAGTGAATCTACTACTGATGTAATAACATTGGTCTCAGTGGCTCAGAGTTTAACCGTGAATCATATTTTTTCTAAGCCAACATGACATCAGGGACAGCTGTAGGTCAGTGTGTAATTGTGCATGCACGCCAGATTTACCTGAAGCCTTCGGTTTGCGTTACAGACAAAGAACCATCCAGATGTCCTCACTGTGCGTCCGAGTTTGTGAACCAGACTGTGCTGGAAATCCACATGCAGCGCTGCCTCACCACCGAGGACGAAAGGAATACCGGTCGTGGGCGGGGCCAGGGCCGAGGACGATGCACTGGACAGGTCCGGAGCAACACACTTCTCTTTAGTGCTTCTTTGATTTTATTGATGTGTAATAGCTGTCAGGATGTAACAAAGGTTCTACTCAAACGGACAAAGTGTCGTGACAACGACCTTTTCTCTTTTCATTAACCACCTCTCTTTTGCTTCCCTACGATGTCCAAACCTGAATGCGTGTCTCCCTCCAACCGTTCTTCAGATTGAGTGTGACCTCTGCGGCCACCGTTGTGTGACTCAGGAGGGCCTCGACCTCCATCGGCTGTCCCACACAGGCCAGACACCCCTCAAATGTCCAGTGAGGCCTTGCCGCCGCCGATTTACCTCCAACAAAGCCCTGGAGGATCATGTGCTGGCCCATTTCCAAGGAAAGCTCAACAAGTCAACAATGGCACGACCCCGCTACCGATGTCAGATTTGCCTTAAGGAATTCGCCTACAATTCCACCTTCAATGTTCACATGAGAACGCACACTAACGAGAGGCCTTTCGAGGTAAGAGGTGTCACCGTGCGTGCGCTCTGCGTTATATTTTATCTTTCCTACACATGGCTCGCGCCTTTAACACCTGTTTGTCCAAAAGAAATACTGCACTGCCTCACCCACTCCCCCCCCTCCTCCACGGCCGCACCCTTTCATTGCCGTGACCGTCTCTGGGTCCGGACCGTGGTCATTTGTGCAGCGTGTGTCCTGCGGGTGTTTCCTTCCTCCCCGTGTACCTGTGATTAATGGGAGGGTTGAGTTAGGGCCTGTCAGCGCCCCTCTCCGCCTGTTTCTATTCTGGGACTCTTATCCCTCTCTGCTGCTCTGGTGATGAGGCACGACATCAACTGTAGCCCCATCCAAAGCCATCGCACCATCGCAGCACTGGACTGTGGAAATTGATTTGATGTTTGTGGCTTTGCTGGATCTTATCAGTCACAGAGACGATTGACGCTGAAGAGGCAGACCTGGGAATGAGTTTGATGTCAATAGAACGTACTGTTCCTGAGAACGCAGTTTGCAGAGGATATGAAGTCCAATCCTAAAGAAAACTGCTTTATTGGAGTATATTTTCACCAAACTGCTGGAATCAAGGTTAAGTGGGAAGCACACCGTCTTCTTTTGTAGGCTTTAGGTTCACTCAGACACGTGAAGATCACAGCACCGCTCTGACACACGTGTCATCTGGAGCCATGTTTATCTCCATGTGGTGGTAGATGATTGCCGCCCGGCAGATATCAGCCTTCAGTCCGTAACAGGAGTAATTCATGTCGAAAGAAGTTCAAGTTATTAACTCTGGCGCTCTTTATTCCCTGTAGCCACTTCCCTCCGTTCTTCCTGCACTCTAGCCAGAAATGCTGCATCTGCAGAAAACTATAAAAAAGAGATCTTAGAAAATATTAATTGCAGCTGTGTTTGTCCTCTGGCGCCGTCCTGAACGCGGCTGTTGTTTGGTGTCACCATGCTCTAGATTCCGTTCACTAAACCTCGTAACCCAGTTCCGTGCTTTTCATGTTATCGCCGTTTGCACCTCCCGTCACAGACGTGTTTGTTGTGAAATTGACACGCTGACAGTTTCCCCGGGGGGGGTGGGTAGGTCAAATGCAGAGCACCAACACCTCTTTTCTTCTTCTTTTCCACCAGTGCTCCACATGTGGCAAACGCTTCCGTCAGCTGCCCCATCTGCAGGACCATGAACGCATCCACACCGGCCTGCGCCCTTTCACCTGCTGGCTTTGCGGCAAAAGTTTCAGCGTAGCGGCCCGCCTCACCGAGCACGCCCGCACCCACAGCGGCGAGAAGCCCTACCCCTGCCCCCACTGCTCGGCAGCCTTCCGCTCTCGCTCCAACCTGGACAAACACATCCGGCAGCACGGAGAGCTGCCTCCTGAAACCGCCGAAGAGGTCGCCAATGCCGCCGAGGCCGCGCAGGTTCAGAAGGTGCTGGAGGGGGCCAAGGTGCTGTCCTCCCTGGCCACCACAGGGGAGGTGGACGGCGACACCGTGCAGACCATTTATGTCCTGCAGGGCGCTGAAGGAAACACGGAGACTGTGATGATCCCAGCGGATGAGCTCGCCGGCATGCACGGAGCCTCGCAGGTGGTCATCCTCCCTTCGTCTGTCCTGGGAGGTCAGGCCATCGCTGTTCCCACCATCACCATGGACGGCGGTGAAATCACCATGGTGGAGGCGCAGTCACAGCAGCACGCTATCGAGTTCATTGTGGAGGAAACTATATAAGGTCAGAT
>JBBMJM010038691.1:0-17250 GCA_037832705.1 Centriscus cristatus
GACAGCGGTGTTGTCAGTGTATTTGAAGACCTCCAGGAAACGAAGGCTGACTCTGTGTGTGTGTGTGTGTGGTGGGGGGGAGGGGTCAGGTCAACGTGTGGGGAATGGCACTCTCCTGATGAAAGAGCCCTTTGTGGCCATCCGTTCCCTCAGTTGACTCGGTGTCCAGACATTCTGAAAGGTGGCATTGATTCCAGCCAGGCCTGCATGAAAACCTGCATACCTCCTCAGCTTCGCAGGAATTTCTTCAAAAGGCAGAAACGATGGGGGGGTGGGGGCTTTTCAGGCCTGATTTATTTCTCAAGGTGGAGTAAAGCAGATTGAGTATTTGAAATGAAAGCAGGTTGTTTTGGATCATTTACTTCAGTGAAATTTGAGACGCTCCAGCTCGCGAGTGCATGTTTTTACAGTCAAAGCTGAACACACCAGGAGGCCACAAACTCTGTTTGACCTTAGCAATACTCCGGGTTAAGGTCAATGAATCCAAAGACGGGAAACAAGATCCTTCCATAAAGTCAATTAAAGTGTGCCACAAACTGCAGGGTGCCCAGGGACAGAGAGGGATTTGGTTACTACTGTGGTCTCCTCCTGACTGAAATAATTATTCCATTTTACATCGACAATGTCAGAATACTCTGAGGTTGCACAATATATGTGTATCTGCACCACGTGAAAGGAGAGTAAGATGTGGAATGAGCAATAATCCCTGACCAGACTGACTTCCTGACATGAGTTAGTCATGCAAACAAGAAAATATCGAGATCTGTTGACAAGAGGATAAGAAACAATACCAGCTTCTGCCTGCTGGATACACATTTGTCTTCCTTTGTTTGTGTAATGGACACATCTACAGAGGCACTTCTCCATTTCCTACTCCCCCATACTGAAGGCACTGACATCATCAGACCACACCCATTTACCCCTTTCCTTGTCTTAAGTACACACCTATCAACAATCCTGACAGTTTCTTCTTCCACCATCACGTTGATGAACAAAAGTGTCTCCTGGACTCAAGTACAAATGTGGCTGAAGTCAACATGTACACGGGGGGCGTCAATGGCACGATGCAGCGAAACTTGATACATGGGAGGAAGGTCAAGTGTGTGTGTGTGTGTGTGTGTGTGTGTGTGATATATATGCAATGTCATGCATGTCACTGTAAATTCCTTCATTTACGCTTGGGAAAAGAGGTCACAGGGTGCGGTGGGGAGGGGTGAGGGGGTGTCGAAGCTCTTGGACAGTACGATTATGAGTCAGACATGAGCGGAAAAGTACTGGAATAAATGGAAGGAAATCCTTCCAGCTGTGCACAGATGCATTTAAGCTCGTATGTGCATGTGTTGTTTTTTTGCCATTCAAAGTTAAATTCATTAAAATTCAGGTGTAAATGTGACAATGTGGGTTAAAAAAAATACAACTTTTTTTTATATACCCAGTGCACAGTGCACAGTTGAAATAGTCAAACACACCTATGCAACTTAATTTCTTTATATAAAACTACAAAGCTGTCGGTATCGCAGACGGAATGGAAGTCTATGTTCAAAAAAACATTCAGTTTCAATTAAATAAAACATCTATTTCATCATCGTCACATTGCGACTTTACCAGCTGAAAAGAAAGAACCTGTAATTTTTGGATTTTAACAATGTAAAGTCCGTCACTGGCAGCTGCAGCAGCCCTGACGCCTCGTAAAAGTTTTTAAAGAACCTTTATTTGGCACTTTAAAAAAAAAAAGCCATGTGAATCTATAGTCCATGTTTGCTCCAGCTGAAAATATATGGAGCTGATGTACGGATTAATACGATCCGGTGAATGTGTAATACAGCCAAAATAGAACTTGTTATGAGTGTGCCATTATTCTTATCGCCACCATAAGTCATCAAATGCACCCACAGTCCACAACACCAATTACAGCGGATTGCGCGCTTGGAGACGACCTGCACACGCCGTGATTACCAGCCAGACTGTTTATCGTCTCAGAGTAAACTGGGTTCCAGCGCTATTTGGTCAAATTACACAGCAACGCTCTGTAAAAGCAATCAACAGTCCCACACACACACGGACAGATAGTGATTTATGGAAGACAAATGTGTAACGGAGGATGGGCAAAGATGAAGCGGTCGTCAAAAAACCTGCTCAGATGCGATTTATAGTAAGCAGAGTAAAATATCAGTCGCAAAGTGTGTTTGCCATGATCCTTCTGTGTAGTAAGTCTGGTTTTGCTGCAGAATGGGAGTGTAGGGTAATCTGGTGTCAGGGTCGGTGTGTCTCAGGTCAACATGGGCACAGAGAACGGACCGCAGCACCCAGGAGCCCCCGTGTGGGTCCTTCCTGAACTGGACATCAACACAAGTCCAGTGACAGGAAAGGAAGAATGAGGCTCAGTTCTATTTATAGGTGGAGAGGTGACCACACACGGCACCTCGTGACAGCTTGATGAATGGAGATAGGAGGCTGTAATTAAGGAAAGGGGGATTCTAAGTCTAAAATTGTAGGTCTTCCCTCAGACAAAGCTCGGAATAAGGCGTCCCCACCCTCCCGTTGGTGGTCTTACTTAGAGACCCATTGATTACTTGAAACTGAAATATTAAAGCCAGTTATCACTTGAGACAACTCTAACCAACATAAATAAGACGTTCTTTCCTCAGGTATTCATTAGCTTCTGACTCAAGGACACCAGAGCAATAATACATTTCTCTCTGATGTTTCTTCAACCATATCCACATGTAGGTTATTCCATGTGATGTCCTGATGATTAATGGAGTAACTAATGTAATATTCTTTCACATCCTCCCCTGAAAACTGTTTGAACTCCGTCAGGGGCGGCCTGTGTTGAAAACCTCCACCCCAAATGTGTTACAGTTAAAATATGGGGTTTTAGCATTTGGAGGCAGATGAGCTGAGACGATGGGCAACTGTCACAAACTTCACAATTCAAAGGTCCCTGGGTGGATTTGATCACCGCGATTGCTTTGCAATCAAGATGCAATCATGAAACTTTGCAGGTGCACATCTCATGACGCTTTGCATATTAGCTATTCCAACAGACATCCAGCATTTGTGTAAGTGACCTTTTAGCGATGGAATAAAGAAAATGTGTCCTTTTACAGGCTCAAAACACTTTGGCAGATCCAAGGCTACATGTGGCAAAACAAAAAATGCAGAAGTGAGACTTGGGCAGCCAGCTCCAGCAGCGCAGCCGTCGTGACAACGAGAACATTCCGGCCGTCGTCTCTGTCCTCACGCCGCAGAAAGCATTGGTTTATTCATCATGGTGATGCGATCGTGCGTTTCCATTGTGCCGCCCCGCTTGGATTTGTAGTTTGTTGAACGGCTGCTTCATGTCAAGTCAGTGGTGGAAAGACAAAGAATCCCCGAGCGGGTTTGTTTTGAGACACTCGTGAACCTTCTGCCCTCGGACGCAGCGAGCGACCAGCAATCTGGTGACCACAACACATCAAGACAAAGCCAGCGGTGACCCACTCTGATCCTTCTCTTTGACTCTCTGGCTCCAACTTCAAACAACAACCACAAGTGCGGTTTTTCGAACTTGGAAATGCCTCTTGTGGAAATCTTCCACGCTGGACGCTGTGGTCTGCAGCTCGATTCTGTTTGTTTTGACTGGTCAGGAGAAACTGTCCATGCGACATTTTCGTATCAGATTTCACGAGGGGGAAAGGCCTTTTGAAATAGTTCCTCCCTGATGAACGACTGAACGCCGTAGTAGCTAACAACCAGAGCTCTGGGGCTTTTCAGGTTTAAAGCTTTTAGCGAATTCAGATTTATCTCCAAAGTGGAGGGAAAGCAGGTTGTGAAACCTGCACTAATCTTCTTTTTTGAACTGAGGTCCACAGAGGTGGACGGTGGAGCACGAGAAACATGGAAGAAAGCAGCTAGAAATGACAATAACAAGGTGATTTTACAAAGAATATGAAGTGAAGAGAGACTGTTATTCCATTTACAGAGGTCTGAAACGACAAACCACTTTTTAAAAAGTCCTATACTTACACCAGTAGTACCGGGACCTGAGGACCATGTACAGCAGTGCGCGTCATTTATCTATCACAACAGACTTCTTCGACAGCTTCACATAAAGGAAATAGAGACTTAGATGTCAGTTAATAAATCTTTGCTCATGTCAAAGCCGCGGCCAGAAACGTGCTTCCCCCCTCTATCGTCGCAAATGACTCCATCATCTGTAGCTGTTATTACGCATTGTTTGAGGTGGCAGGAGATGAGTGGGAGGGGCTCTGTGTAATCTCCACGTTGGCTCGGTACAATTACAGAGGGAATGTGGGTTCAGCCGTGGGTGCCCTCTGTTCCAGTTGCAGGGTAAATTTAGTGTCGTGAGGTCAGGGTTTGCTTGTGAAACCAGTGCACAGAACAATGCCAAAGTGTAGTGTTGCTGGTCATTATCTGGCAACACCGGACCACCCTTGTGCTCCTTTATCCCGTCAGCGTACATAAACACGGACAAACAGCGGCGCTGCGAGAACTAAAAATCTCCCTCAAGCAGCACGACCTCCCAGGAACACGCGGCCTGAGTCCGTCTCAAAAGGTCAAGCGTATTTCTCTTCCCGTAACTCTCCGGGACTTTTATTTCCTCAGCTCACGCTGTAAAAATGTGTGGCTGGTGATTAAAGGTTTAATGGTCATTACATTTGGCCAGTGAGATCATGGATGTGATTCATTGGAGGAAACATGTTCTGCAGTCGATTTTATGTTTCTACTTTTGCGGCTTGTTACTGCCCTCCTGTTCTACCAGTCTCTGACCACGAACACCGGTGTTCCCAACAACTGCATCATCCAGAAGCTTCCTAAACAATGTTTAAAGGCTGACGGACACTTCTCAGTCCGTCACATTAACGCCCTTCAAAAATATGCACACACACACACACACAGGTGAAACGTGCTGCTGCAGGCGACTAACCCTGACTTGCACTCAATTCTAGGTTGTAGATCATACTGTTATTAAAAAAAAATCAACCTTTAACATAAATCTACTTTGAGCCACCTTGACCACGTTGACCCAACGTGCAGATATGTTCCTTCCGAGTGGTTTTCCCCTGCAACCACCATTTGGGAGAACTGGCTGTCACGATCCCATTTCATCATCATAAAATGTCAGCCCGAGTTAGACAACACAGTTTATTTTAACTTCGACGGCACCAAAGAACTTGTTTGCACTGATCTGATCGTGGCCACATGCGCTTATTTTTGCTATATGTGAACCAGGCAGACAGATATACAGTCAAAAGTATGTGAGCAATCTACGAGCTCACATAGGCAGTGATTTGATTCAGTCAGTGGACTGGAATAACTGGGGTCACTCTGTGGTTTCGCCGTGTGTGTTTGCCTACGTGCATATTCACACACACACTTTTCATTTGCACTTGCAGCAGGTTAAATGTACACATATCGGCCACCCGGCTGTGTGTGCACTAGTGAGGCATGATTGTACACAGGTTGATTATATATGCAACCGGTTTTTGTTCAGTGCTCTAAGCATTTTATTTCCACCGGGCACAGTGTAACATTACAGCACAACCTGGCAACGCAAACATCCAGAGGTGTGGCGGAAATTCTATGTGCATTAATGAGCCATAATGATGTAAAATGGCTCTTAAGTGGGCCATGATGGAATGAAAAACATTCAGCTTGAAGAAATGACTCCTGTGCCAAAGCCAAAATCATCTATGCTGCATATTGCTGTGTGTTCCATAGTTTTAGAAGGTGAACGTAAAAACACACAAAGCAAAACCCGTGGGAATATCATTCACAGTACTTAGAAATGTGTCATCAGTCGTCAAAAACATAATGAATTTCCAATGGATGGACACACACGACAAGTTCAAAGTTGAGCTACAAACAAAGTAGCTTCCTTGGCTCAGGTGTGTGTCGTCACCCATTCACAGAAACTCTCCCTGGACGGCCACAAGATATCAGCGTTCCAAACGAGGGCCAATGTTAAACTGCAGCCTGCAATTAATGATTCATAGTGGTCTGGACCAGACTGTCGTCAGTTCCTCTCAGCCCCCGTGGGTCTGGAGTGGGACCTCCTTATTACTCAGCCACCGGCCAGCTGCTGCTGCCGCGTCTGGACAAGAACAGGCTGCGAAATTCATCTTCGCCTGAGACAGTCGGGGTTAATCACAGCGAAATTTGGCACGCAAGCTCAAGGAGTTCCACAGCTGAAAAGGCAGTGTGAAGAGAATCTAATAAGACATGATGACATGATTTTGGTATTTTCCCGGCTACTATTTAAAAAGATGTGCTGTAACCCATTCCCGGTAAATTGTAGGGTTGCACGACAAATAAGCATCAAGCTTTTTCCACCAAGTCCAAGCAGGAGTGGAACATTAAGCTAAATGCTGCAGTGTCACAACAGCAATCTGAGGAAACACGACGCAGCTCAACTGGGGCGAAACACGCACAAGAGACTTTGAACAGCTGAAGGGAAAAACAGAAGGATGTGAGGAGCAGTGAATTCTCCCCCTCACCTCCCTTTGATATCGTGACTCAGGAGTGATACAGACAGAAGGATCTGTTGACAGTCATACATCACGGCTGGAACCGCGTGAGACGGACATCTGGTCGGTGCAGTACGGGAGTGGAACGGGAATGTGTGAGGAGATGTAATGTTTCCCCACATCGTTGGCCGACTCGGTGCCAACACGGGGCAACGCAGTGATCCCCATTAAGACACTATTACACTACTGGTCCCTGTAATGAGGGTCTTACGGGAAAAAGGATCTCTGGCTTTCAACTTCATATTTCCAACCATCTGATCATTTCATTAATGGGACGGGTGTATTGAACGTGTAGAAATGAAAATTCATCACAACTAAGGGAATACATGAGCACGTTTATCACCTGGTATGGTTTTTTTTTTTTAATGAATTACCTGTTGGATCGAATCTAAGTCAGGAAACGCCTGTTGCAGTTTCCTGAAGGCCAAGTTGATGCCTTGAAACAGCTGATTTTTAATGTGCAAGTACATTGTTCCCAGCAACGGTTAACAGAGTTTAACAGACACACACCTATGTATGAAATACATATATAAATCTGCCTTTCCTTACCATTTATGAAAAAAGCTTATCAGCATTAATGAATACATAAATAAAACCACAAGGGTCAGCGGATCACGACTCATCAAAGTGGATTAAAATTTTCTTGCGACCCCTTGTGGTCGGGGATGAGAACTAAATGTGCCCCAGTGAAGCAGTCTGAAAGGTCTGACTGACTTCTATACACGTGAATTCACATACATCCTGCTACATTCATTGGATTCAATCTTGATAAATATTAATGTGTCCAATAATAATTCAATGCACTGAAACATGAAGACTGACGAGCTTTGTCTTCACACCACAAGGTGGCGCCAGTTAGCTGCAAATGGTTTGTCCTAACTCCTCAGCAAACTGCTGGCAGTGGCTTCGAGCCCCTAATTGACAACACCGGTTTCAGGTTCTGGCGCCTTTCACTGGGAGCAAACTGGGTCAGACTTTATAAAAACATCATTTAATAGTAATGGCAATTCATTAGTGGAAAAAAAAAGCTCTTTCATCAGCTGAATAGAAGAATGCCACTGGGGGCTGAAAGCAGGTCGAGGGTTGGGGGAAGCAGGAAATGTGTGTTGTGTGTGCTGTGTGTGTTTGGGGAGGGGGTGTAAACATTTGCCCTTCAGTTGATCAGAAATGAGCTTCATCTGAAGATACTTTTCACGAGGCGCAGCAACAATTGTTACTCATCCGACACCTTTGAGAAAGACATAAAAGTACCATCAGCCTCTGTTTCATAAATTGAAATCGCACACATCTTTCACGATCCGCTCGACTCTGCAGCGACGTTCCCCTCTCGGGCCGAAGACGGATTGGTGTGTTCAGAAACGGGACGAATGAATCGCTGGAAAGAGGCTTGTTTTTCCGCTGGACAGGCTGCATAGAAGACTGCACACGTAAAAGATATAAACGGTCACTGGGGTGAATATATCTGCGAACGAGTGTGTGTGTCCAGGGAGGCGTGACTGATGTCTGCAGTAACCATGGCGACACTTTCTGGGTGGTCATAGACGAGACTAGACTAGTTTTTTCTCAAGGCAGGTCCCCCACCAGCAGAGGATAAGGACACTTATCTCTAAAATGGTGGTCCTTAGAAACAGCAACAGGTGGGCTCATCCTGCTCTTTGTGTCTGACCGAACACCAGTCCAACTTTCCTCATGTCACTGAGAACCTGACTCAAAGTCATGTCAGGTACGTTATAAAATGAGACGGCGTCTCCAGTGTAGCGTTTCTGTGACAGAGAGGTGACGATATCAATGGAACATGAGCGGGTCGATCAGCACCGTCGCAGCTTCCACTCATGTACTATTAATTAGCGGTGATGGATCCCACAAGCAGCACTAGAAAATCAGTGTGCCAGGATGTGAATTCTTTTTCCTGACTTGACTGCCTAACTGAAGACTGGGGGATGAGACTTTTTGTTTTCCTGCACATCATCATGAGTTGCATTTTACAGACACAAACAATGTTTGAACTGAAACGACTTCAGTACATCTTAGATGATCTGTTGTTGAGCGGTTAAATATTCAATCCACCATGATCAGACGCTCAGTGTCATGAGAAGGTGAACGTAGACATGTACGGAAAGAAACAAGTGGTGAATGATTCACTGGAACTACTGAACTAAAAAATGATGCCGATAAAAACAGTGTTTTTCTTTTAGGTATAACAAAACAGAAGCAGAAAAATGTGTTTTGGCCGATCCTGTAAGTTATGATGTGCTTATCTTGGTGGCTAGAGGGGATAAGAAAATGTCAGACTTCTCTGAGTTTAAACATTATTGTTAACATTTGTCACCATAATGTCAGGTCACATCTCGGCAAAACTTTCCAAAGCAAAGGAAACTTCTCTCTCAGGTCATAAAATAATATTATTTACTGTGTTTGCTGGCTGGACAGTGTCCAGCTGACACTCACTCGGGGGGATGACACTGAGGTTTTGGGTGTTTGAACGATGACATAGTTCTTCGATGCTCATCCTCTGAGTCTCTGTCAGTAACCTGACAACAGGACAAAGCCCAGGGAGAATTAATTCAGCTGAGAAGAAAACCTATTCAGGTCCAAAGACACCTTTCAATTTCTCGGATGAAGTCCCACATGGAGGAAAAACTGAGGAGTTATTAACTGGGTTCCTATCGTTCCATCAAGTCAATGTTGAAGAACTAAGAACCCTGAATGCTTTCCAGGCCTTTTGGCATATTTGATTTTTTTTTTTTTTTCTGGCACTGGGAAGTGCAAACATTTGTGTAGCAAAGAGCGTCTGCTGAAGCAGATACAACGGGATGGTGTCACTGGTTCTCAAGGTGAAGTGAGAAAACGTGTTGTCCTTGAGGGCGTTTCATGACATTCAGTGAATTACACACGTAAAAACATGACCAACCTTTCACAAATAAAACATACGACTAAACTATCAATCCTAGGAGGAAACGAGGACGTGGGTCATGGAAAATGTCCCTCGAGGCTCCAAGAGTAGCCCCATATCTATCTACTGGTAAACATTCCTGCATGTTCAATACGTGCTTTTACTTTGGTGAGTAAAAAGTTATTGTAGGCACTGAGGCACAATTCAGAAGCCAAAAACCTGAAACAAGCAGGCTGTATCTGCAGCCCTCTCTCTTTAAACGCCGTTGTCACTGCTCGCTGCACGAGTGATTCATCTCAGCCAAAAAGAGAGATGCACAAGCACAAAAGCTATGTGGAGGACTTAGCAGAGCAATTTACGGGTTTTCTACTGCTGCCGAAAAAAACACCGCGATCAACACACGATGGTGAGGTGGGAAACGAAAGCGAGAATGAGACTGAGACAGAATCTGCTGTTACATCTATTTAGCAGCTAATGAAGCAAAGCTCGTCTGAGCTTCTATTATGAGACACGCTGGAAAAACATCATTAAAAATGAACAGGGGAAGAATGTGAAACATGAAAATCAGCACGGTTGAGTGATGAGTAATGATCAATAAAATTTATTTAAAAAAAGTGTTTCATGGCAAAGACTGACCGGGACCCTCACAGCCTTTGGTTTTACAACCGCTGCTCCAGACATGAAGACTTCCACTGCAGGGCCGTTATTTATGGAGTCTAAACATATCACCAAAGGAACCCTTTGACATCAACACTAGCTGATGTCTTCAGGATGCACCTGTGCCAAAAAGCTGTACAATATTTACAAGACTTAGTTCATTCCTGCCTCAACCTCAACCTTATACAGATGTGCTTTCACTTATTTCATGTTCTCCAAACTGACACACAAAAAAAGTTAGAAAATAAAATAAACACTACATTTGCTACACATCATTTTATAATATTAAGTTGTTAAGGTCATTTACTATAGAACCAGGTTCCTATTTCTGCAAGAAAATCCAAGATGTTCCCTGCCACATGCTCTGAAATGAACTTTACAGGGTTTTTTCTTCCACAGGAAAGCACTCACACGTGTACGTTACAGTTCTGTAACAGATGGTGTGATTCCTCTCGCTGGCATTTCAAGGAAAAGATGAATCACAGCCCGAAAAGCCTTAATGCTGTGTCTCGTTGCATCGCTCCATGACAGCTGGGGATGTGTTCCTGTAAAACCTGGGAGACTTGGAGACTGTGACGTTCATCACAGGGCAGCACGTAACAGAACAGAAGAACAAACACAAGGTCGGTAGAGAAGAGCAACAAGCAGGTTGCAGCTCCAATCATTCATTTATTGTTGTCATTCTGTTAATAAGCATTAAATGTTGTGGTTGTGATGACAATGTGAACTCACTCATTCGTCCTACGTGCAGGGGGCAGTAAATATTGTCTGGGATGTGAATTGTGGAGGCAATTTGAAATTGTAAGAAGGAAATGGATAAATGAGACATTAGATATTAATATGTGAATGTTTTTAAGCATGAAAGCACTATTCCCACAAAACAGTGTTCAGCAGGGTGATAACTATCAACAATGTCTTTTTTAATTATTATAATTTAAACAAAGGGGAGTTTTGACATCTAATGAGTCTTTATTCAATGAGTAATTACTTCTGGTCAAGACCAGCGTGTCAAGAAGATGAAGACAGTGACGTGATGGTGCATGACAGCTGCTGCGAGCTGCTTGACCTCCGTTAGCAACTCAGGTCAGAAAAAAAGAAAAGAAAAAGATGTAAGTATTAGAGCGTCCCACATTGTGGTCAAGTCCACCAGAGCATCAGGAGAGAAAACACTTCTCGTCCTCCGGCTGCGCAAACACAATATACATTGAAAATGAATGCTGAGGTTGAATTAGTCACGTCCTTCAATTAGGAATCAGTATGATCCATGAGCCACGAGTCTTATTGAATTATAAATCAATGTTAATTTTTAACTGTCACTTCTGCTGAGGTACAGTTCAGTTGCAAATGTTCCTCCGCTGCTCATACTTCTATTTGATCATCGGTGATTCATTCAAGGACTGTCAGAGCTTCCACGGTTTAATTAAAGTACAGCAGATGAAGTTAGACAGTAATTATCTGGGGGCTACAGGCCTGAAGTCCCCGTTGCTTTACCCTCCCTCAAGTAGTGGAAATCACAGTATCACTTCATGACATTCACATATTTACCCAGCCCGGGATCAGTGACAGATTTTTTCCCATAATGTGTTTTATTGAGGATGCGGTTTATTTTCAATGCCACTGAGATAGCGTGTGTCCCCGGGATGTGTGCAAGGGAGGAAATGATGTTTACAGAAGCAACGCTGTACCCTACTCTCCGAGGTGCCCCCGAACGTTTTACATTACAAAAGAGGGAAACAGCGAAAGGGAATGCTAATTATTCACCTGGTATTTACCATCCAAACAGTCGAACATAGCGGGTTGTTAATTTCTGCCTCTGCGTGCGATAGGATGCCGAACACAGAGACGACTTTTAATAAAGCGCAGGCTCCCGCTCTGTTCCCCAAGAATCAACATTCTACCAGAGAGAGGAGAAAACGCATACCAATTAGGAAATCATTATTTCTGCCATTCACGGGGTGTGAAAGAAGGGGCAGAGGGTTTCCTTTGATAGCAGAAAAGATGGAAAATATTTAATTTAACTGCTTTTTTTTTTGCCGTCTGGGAGCCGAGCTTTTATATCAGTTTACTCCCTGATCTGCTGGAAGGAGATCGTCTGTGCTTTCGCATTTTCAGATTAAGACGTGATCTGTGACTCCACAGCTTTTCTTCAAACTTCAATGAGTCAACCCCACCAGAGATGTCAGTCATGGCTACGTGTCAAAAATGCCAGACTTCAGAGTCTCACACACCACCAGAGTCTCAGATAGAAAGGTGAAGGTCAGAGTTCATCACACTGGAACGCTGCAAAGATTTGTTCTGATCTTTTTTTTCCCTCAAATGCTGATCTACATCCCTGCTCATCGGTTCCATCACGTGTACACAAGTTGCGGTTGATGTTGTTTGGTTAAGACATTATTAAACCCCACTTGAGACACAGCATGTCCTCTCCTGATATAAACTGACCCCCGGCTGCGCTGACTTTGTTTTGTCACTTATTGTTCACAGCTGCATCCTCATACTTGCAGAAAACTAATAGGATCAGTTTCTACTGATCTGATTTACAGAAAGGCCTTGTCCCAGGCTGTTACAGCCCCAACCCATCATCCTGCTTGAGGCAGAACGCTTCTTTTTGACCAGCATCAGAACAAATGGTGGGATTACTTAGGATAAAGGTGTTAAAAGATGTCTTCAACAAGTTCATTGAGTCCGCATGGTCATAAACTGTTACTGCTGCATGTATCAAACTGTAAACGTCATCTCGATGTTTGACTGAAGTGAAAATAAGTCTGGTTAATGGTCGATTGTTGCTGCTGCTGAGACAGTCATACACGTACTGTGAGTGTATTTCATCCCAAGGCTGAAAATATTGTAAATACATCATGAATTGATCAAAAAAAAAAGTCCATGTTGTTTATTTTGAATTATGCAGAAGGCCTTGTAGTAGACGGCTGAACATTCTTTGGGGACATGTGCTGAGTGTATTACAGTGCATGAACGACACCATTGTTGCGTTCGTAGAGGCTCGAACACGGACAGGGGGTTATTTTGAGCGCGCTGTCAGCGGAGGGTTTACCGTGGAGGTCTCATCCACCAGCCCCAGCGGCGGGCTGACAGATGGCTGCGCTGTCAGACTCGGACTGTGGGTCAACATTATTTGCATATCAAATCAGTGTCTGAGCAGGAGAGCGTGCACTCGACTGCTTCGCTCCACCTCAGAGGCCAGCTGGCATAGTTTGCATGTCAGATATTAAGAGCGTTCCCCCAAGTGTGACATTTGTATTCTGTTCGAAATGATTCCCCACAGGAAGCTCCAGCGCTGACTGCCTTGAAAGACTCCGGACCAAGACGACATTGTCTTTTTTTTTTTTTTTTTTTAGCTGCATCTTCATAGGTCATCCTGGTGCTTTTCAATGACACACTTGACGTGCCACGTTGTGATCCCACAGACCTGCTGCATTTCAATCAGCTACGGTTGTCGAGTTGACCTGGCATCAGGTCATGTGAGAGGATGGTCATCGAACAGACAATTAAGCAGCCGTATGTACGGACAATTGCCAATTGGATATTCTGCAGTTGCTCTGGTTTTAATGCTGAAACGATTCCAATCGTCCCTGAGATCCAAACAAAGTGACTTCACAGGGGTCATGTGGTCTCCAGGTCCAGTCGAGCCTTTCTTAATCTCCGTGAGAAATTCAAACATCCCACAAAGTAAAAGAAAGATTGATCATGTGTCCCAACATATTTGTTAAAGTAAAAAATGTTCACCAAAACAATAGATTTTTTTAAAAAATCTGTCAGCAGCTCTGCAAAAACGATTCAGTGGAAAAAGGTCTCCATTTATCATGAGTGTGCGTAACAATGATCGAGGATCTATCTCAGGGGTGCAGCATATTCCTCACTTTTCAAGTTTCTGCTAAGTTTCCAGACGATGAGGTTTGTAATGAACTCATTCACCTTACCTGCCTGCTGTTTATGGAGAAAGATGCTGTGCCTGTCTCTGACTTTCAAGTTTCCCTTCACTGCTCCTCACCTGTGGCGTTTGCTGCCGACATCGAAATTGCTCACCTTCATGAATTAAAGCACGGAAATGTGATTTATCTCCTCGCCTCTGCTGGTTCCCTTCAGCTGACTCTCTAAAATAACAGCAAACAGTAACAGGGGGGATAAAAAGGGGCTGTGAACGCTCCAGAAAGTGGATTACGGCGTGAATCGGTTTATTAATGATGCCATGGAGCAGTATCATCACGGTGGGAATTTTTTTTTCCATTCATAAAGCCGTGTTTACAGCATTTCTCTTCACCCGGGAGAGCGCCTCAGAAATGCAACAAAGCAGCCGGTGACGGAGATGTAGCCTGATGAATCTAAGGGGTCTTGTGTTAAGGCCGCCAGCAGTCTGCTGTTGCTATGGGTTTGGCGAGGAATCAAATAATCCCGTGCATGGTGATTGGATCGGCCTTCACAAGTTCCCCCTCAGTCCTGGTGACCAAGATCAGATTCATGATGCTATAATATATAAAACACACCGCTCATCTGAGGTGTCCGAGAGAAAGGATGTCGAAATGGCCTGGTCCTTCCGGAATTTGAAATATTTATGGAAAAAAAGAGATCCGAACCACTTTTTGGGTGACACCCTTTGAAGTTCTGTCTGGCTCGATAAGCCGCTGTGGTCTTGTCTTAATATTTATGGGACATTGAAAAGAAAGTGAGACGCCATCCACCTAAACCTCACACCAAACATGACCGGAGGCTTTCTGTGAACGTTCAGGGACGGTAAACGGATCTGCTGACTCCGAACGATGCCCTTACTGTCAAGAAATACCACAAAAATCAGCAATGACCTGATATATCCGACAAAAATCTACAGCCAGCCACGAAAGATGAAAGCACTTTCACTGGACTTGTCGATGATCAGAGCGACACCTGCCCATCATTTGCACCAAAAGCCACATACACAAGTCCACCTGTGCAGTGAATTGTATAGCAGGTCGATGTGGGCTCACACTGAATGGGGGGGTTGATGGACGCCTATCAGAGCCTCTGTTTGGTTGATTACCGTCGTCACACCGCAGCAGAGTGGCCTGCTGTACTTTGTTTCCTAAAGAAGAGTCACAAAATGACACACAATGAGTTGATATTATTGTGGTCTTGGAGATGCACCACGTCAGTTTTAATGATTTCCTCAGACACGGTGTCCATCAATGAGCCCATTATGAATCCCTTTCCATCCTGGCAGCCCCGCACTGCAATTTCCAAGCGACACGTTTCTCCACTCAATGACAGGTGTCGAAGACAAGTGGGCTTTCAGCGCTTAAGTCTTTCTACACCACTAATCAGACAAATGAGGTTTCCTGCAATTAAACAAAATACCGCTTCATTCATTTATTGGTTGTTTTAAGAACAATTTAAACAATCGGAACTGTCATAATTACATGTTGCGACAACAAAATAGCTCGTATTTTATGACAGAAAACAATGTAGCCCCTGCTAGCTGCTGTACGGCAGCTGATTCACAAAAGTTATGGGGTGTAGAAGTGTTGACAAAGCTCAGCTGGTCGCTGGCGGCGTGTATATATCTCTTGTGAGACTGGAAAATGGTAATAATTACATGCTGGTACACACAAAACGCAGCCAATCCCGTCTGTGTACCGGTCAAATCTGTCAGCTATCAGCTCCAACAACATCCTAAAATGACATCGGGTCTGGCGTCTGCCGTTTGCCTGATTCCATGTGAATGCAGCGTTACTCCTGCAAGTATCAGATCCTCGATTATACCAGAGCTGTGTATTTTCCTCATACATACATGCATGCACACATCTGTTTGCCTGCCAGCGGGATGTTTATGCCTTTGTGTGTTCATCTGCATCCTTTCCCGAAGCAGCTGGAGATGATGCTGAATATTTGTTGCTCGGCACCGTGTGATGCTGATGCATGTGGCAGATAAAAGCACAAACCAGCAGTGAAATGTCAGCGACTCCTGGCCAGTCTGGGGTTGCCATGGTTCCTGTGCTGTGCACTTCGGGAGAACGAGGCCTGAACTGGATCAAGGTTGGAGAAAGGCTGACTGACAACAGAACCAGTGACCTGTGTGAATGATCAGGCATTAGAGCCACAACGGTCTGGACAAACCTGCACTGAGGTGGCAACTTGATTTGCCGGAGAAAAAAATGTGCTGGAATTCCAACATTACGTTGAGGTAAACAAACCTACACCGGAGCTCCTGAGACCGATGATCAGAATATACAAGTTAAAGGTGAGTTTAAAAAAACGAAAACAAACAACACGATCACTTCTATGTGGCATCCCGGTGCTTACAGTTCATCTCATTAGCTCCCGACCAGCTGTGGCGGGTCAGTGGGATGTGAACCTCCTGCCTCTGGCCCACTCCTCCACAGCAGGTCAAAGCAGCAGGGCACAGAAGGATTTACTCCTGAGATGTTCTTAACACCAGCCTGTGATGTCAGAGCATAAATAACTGTCCAACACCACCTGCCTGCAACAAAGGCATGTTTCTGCCATTTCGTCAGCTCTGCAGTTTAGAGTTCTGTGATTTGGATGACAGCGGACACACAGTGAAGTGATTGCAGGTACTTAAGCAACTGCAGATGAAACGAGGCAATAATTTTGCTCATCTGGATGTTGAGGACACCAGTAAGTATGAAAGACTCGCATCGTTGTAAGAAGCATTAGCCATTATACCCGTCTACATCACTTTGCGCTTGGGAGTGAAAAAGGACAATATGCTGCTCATGTTTGTTTTTTGTATTTTAATGTTTTTGATAGTGTTATAAGGGTGATATCTTCCATGTGGGCCCTATTTCCCCACAAAAGGAAAAACAAAAAAGTATAACGTATCAGATCAAGAGCAATATCCAGTAAACACAATATGGCTGCAAAGGAGCTGAGTAATGGGTCTGAGGACAGAGGGTCTTAGACGTGCATGATGTTGACCTGCTCAATCTCACAGTAGTTGAGATGTTGCAGATCTTCAGATGGTGTGAACTAAATCGGGGGGATGGGCGGGCAACCAATGGTCGCTAGCCAAGATGATATAGATCACAATGTAATGCTGTCGGATCAGCAAGAGACAGCCGACTGTGCCGTGTCTACAGTTTCCCCAGGAGGGGGTGTCGTCTGACCACAGGAGTCTGACAGGCAATTATTCACGTTGAGTAAAGAAGAAAGATAAAAATA
>JBBMJM010038691.1:17350-31046 GCA_037832705.1 Centriscus cristatus
CCAGGAGGGGGTGTCGTCTGACCACAGGAGTCTGACAGGCAATTATTCACGTTGAGTAAAGAAGAAAGATAAAAATACAAATACAAATAATAGAGACACGGTAAAAATATGAGCGTTAGAGTTCCAGAAGAGTAACGTCACAGAATCGACCACAAAGCCTCGACTTTGAGTTCATATTTGGAAACAGCAAACGTAACATGTTTGTTATTTTACATGGGAACACACGCACGGTGTGATATCATGTAGTCATCACAAACATACATATAAATGTGTATATATACGTATTGTACTGAGCACACTATGCAGTGAGGAGGGGATGGGGAACGACATCGGACCCAGTCTGCTGACATAAGAGCTGACGGAATATGACAGTAATCGTGATCCTTAGGAATACTAATCTCTTCCGGAAACACTAGAATTATCCAACAATGATTCCTGTGAAAAATATTGCTCTTCCTTCTGTGAGAAACTCACATAGTCACATAGATCTATCGGGGTTTTTAGCAACCTGGGCAGATAATTTAAGCTTTATTTGAGCCGGTGACTTTTTAACCGACAGAGAAAAACAGATCCCGTTCCCTAAAACGAAGGTCAAAGTGAAATGTGTTTGTCTACACAAACAACCACAGCAAACATCCAAACATCTCTGATAGTGCAGAATCTCATTCGAATAATTCTGTGTCCGTGCAGTTACTGTGCACGACGCCTCCTGCGGCCTTCAGCATGTAATTCTAATGAAACGGTCTTTGTCAAGCCACAGCTGAGCTCATCTGTTTGGTTGCTGAAGAAAGAGCTTCAAATGTAGGCAGGATATTACTTGCTGTGCATTCACAAATCCCCCCCGTCCCTTCTAAAGACATCAGGTACACACCACCTTCCTCACGGCGGTAATACAGTTGCGCGGCTGTGGTTCTACAACCCGATGTCCACCAAGGACCTTGTTAACTACGTGAGTCGGCTCTCACTCTGGGTGCCGTGCCTCTGGAGACTTGATTAGGCTCATTAGACGTTTCCACTGGCATGTACAGCACGCTGATTTGGCCAATTAGGGAGGTGACAAACCCTGGACGTGCTCTCTGTGCAGACGCTCAGAATTTCATGTTCAGGTAATAATGCATAAGAGGGATAATGAGCCTGCACTTGGAAAAGAAGAAGACATTTTTCACTATATGACCATGAATGCAAAGAGGGGGTCGATGCCACAGACAAACTACCATGCTACTTGTTGGATTACAAGTTTAGTTCAGAACAACTCGAACCCGATGTCGTTCATACATGAGTACTACTCATGTTTCAATCTGTCCCTCATCTTGAACGCAACGTAACAGACGAGCAAATAGAAACGGACTGGGTCCTCTTGAACACATGAACATATAAACGATCACGGTAGTTTTCATTAGAAGTTTAAAGGTCTGCGTACTGAATGGGGACGTAAATGAACGTGTGACAAAGCTCTACCAGCGTGCCAGTGCTCTCTCTTTTTAACCTCAGCTGAAGGTGACATGAATCACTTTCTTAGTGAAAACTCTCATTCCACCTTGAGAGCCTCTCGTTCCATTTTTATCAGTATTAATGGTTGCTCCCTTACTTAGCCGCAGCTATTTCACACTTGGTTACCTGAGGTATGAGAATGTCTCCTTGGCTGTAAGTTTAAGCTGAGCCTTCCTAAATATTTTTGAGATCCCAAAATCACGGAGCGAAAAGCCGCTACGAGCACTAACACGTGACGAGAGCTCACCAAAGTGATTCATTTACTTCCTCGCATTTCTCCTCGCCTGCGCCACGAGTCCTGTGTCTGGCTTTGCTTACAATCCTAATTGGTAATTGTTCAACAATGTCGAGCAATTCTGCCTTGTTTTAAGGACTTCTCGCACGCGCACACCCACGTGCACACACAAACAAGCTCTCGCAGAGTGTAAAATGTACTGAAACAAAAATGTGAGATTCTTTGTGAGAAATATGACTCTATATCTCCCACGTCCCCAACATTCAGAGATGTATCTGGTATCCAAAGACCAAGAGCATAGATTTGAACCAGTTTAACCGATGTCAGAGAATCTTAGTTTTAAAACAGTCATGCAGTCCCGTTTGAATGTTTGAAAGAAGGAAGGACTCAATATGTGATGGTGAAATCTGAAGCTCAGTGAAATCATAAGCACTAGATAGTTTTCATCTCTATTTGAACCTAACTGTGCATGAAATGGAGTTTGTTGGCGTTTCCATTGCTCTGAGATTCGCAGTAAAATTCCCTCAGATGAATTCAGGCTTCGTCTGTGCAGCACGGGCAGAGCCAGCAGCGTTATTCTGGAAAACGGAGGAATAAGAATAAGCTGCCTCAGACAATTACAAGAGCCAACACACTCGGAGGCCATTTCAGCCGAAAGTATTTCTAATTTCACAGACGTGATCAACCTTGCTGGGAGTCTCTCACCTTCTGTTTTTCGGCGGTGATGATGAAGTGTTGATTTCCTTTCCGCAGCACACTTTGTCATTTTGCTATCTTAATGGTTCTGAAAGTCTCCTTGGCAGTGGTACGGAGCTTTACCCCATGTCAGCGGACCATGAAACTGCCAAGTTTGCCTTAAAAGCTCCCGGTTATACCCTTGAGAAAACACCCAATTTGACTCCTTTGTATCTGACGTTTTTACTGGAGTCACATTTTGTGTTTGACAGGCAGAGCTGGACGTTATACGACGGTGACGGACTGGAATAATGATTAATATCTCTCTAAGAAGAATATTGAATACCGTGGCTGCCGGAAGCACTGCACCGACTACTCGACTGTTCAATTGCCGTGAAGGTCAGTGGAAAACATTTAATGGAATTGATAAGCGATTGTCCTCCCCCACCGAGGGCCTGCTAACATTACCTTTAAGTGTGACTGCAGATGTAATTTGTCAGCGGGGCTCTGATAGTGAATCATTGGCTGGGTGCTCGGATTCAGCTCACACCCCTGAAAAAAGCTTGTGATTAAATGAGAAGTGTGGCATAACTCTTGTTTAATGGTAGAAAAAACAGCAGGCACTGTGTTGGCATCAAGCCTGGCCCCATGCTGCATAAATTCTATATCCCCACAGATGCTGCTTGTAAAAGGTCAGCATGACTTTGTTTGAACAGTAAAATGATTTAAATGGCGGCGAGACTGGTATATTTTACTGATCAAATCGAAGTAACAGCTCTAGAGATGCACAGGTATGTGCGTTCCCTCCCATTTTGACACTCTACATATGGCAAAATATTCGGACACTACCACGCTTGTTGCTACTTCCTGTGATCACCAAGAACCCCAGCGCTTATTTGTCCATAGTAGAAAGAAAATAGAGAGAGCGCACATGACATGTGACTAAAGTGCTTGTTATCAAAATCCGTAATCCATCAGTATTCATCCTTTCTTTTCCTCCCTGCCGGCTGACTTGTAATGTTACTGCTCACCCCACAAAATTGCTTATTGCATCCTTTTGATTTGCTCATGCGCCTCTGTGTGAATATCACGGTAATTGGCGCTAAGTGGCAGAGCAAAGGCCTCAAACTGGCATTTTATTTCTGCAACAAATGAGTCCATAAAGGTTACGGGCTACATAACAAGCGCACCTGGTGCCAGCAGAGGACTCTGGTGGGTGAATATTTCCACACATGATGATGTTGTGATCCCTCCTGTGGGCAAAATGTGTGAAACCATTTATTGCCGCAGAGTTTCAGGTGATGAATGCAGATGTGTCTGAATTTTCAAACACTAACGGATGATAAGGAGAGCTAATATTAATGTTATTCATTACGGATTGTATTTTCTGCTGCAATAAATGGAACATGAACCTTTGATATGACCCATCCCTACAGTCCGCACACACACACACAAGTGACCCATTCACCAACATTACTGAATCAAAGGAACTGATTTCCTTCCGACCACCCCTCGATAAAGATCCCCTGCCGATAGTTCGACATCATCCGGTCAATGTCACTCGGCTGATGCGCTGACTCCGACACCTTTAAGACAAAGCACAGCATATGACATATAATCAAGATCGCCTGGGGTCAGCACAACCAAAAAGTGACAACAACTGTGACTTATTGGGAAAGATCGACTTTTCCCTCAGAGGACACAATGAATAATTCTCTTTTCTCTGAAAAAGGGCAAACAAAAAAAAAAAACTCTTCCCCAGGGTATTGAACCAAATCGTCTTTTCTCTCTTCATTACAAAAAAAAAAAAGTCTACAAAGTCTTATCAGCATTCTGCATTCTCTGCCATTGGAGCTCAGATAATTGATTATGTTTAGGAGGTTCATGATTGGATATGCTGTGCCTTACTACTGGAAAGAGATAGAGCAGTAAATTAAGTTTACCTTCCCCAGGCACAGTCAGACAGAGATTCACTGACTTGGAGGGACACAAAAAGGGACATGAAATTGAAATAAAATTATTGGGGGGAGAGGGGGAGGGTCGTCCTTTAAACGACGGAACCATGACTTGAGTTTGCGGTGATGACGAGTGCACACAAGAGGTGTTAAACTCTAAGAACCTCTGGTAAACCCACGTTTCCCCGTTTTTAGCTTCTCATCCGATCTTGCAAAGTAATTACACTTGCAAACCAGGAAGCAGAACAATTTGTCTCTGAGGTGTATGTAGCAGGTGTGTCTCACTCAGCTCCCGTTGGTCTGACAAACTTGCTTTGTAGCCACTTTTTTCCTGGCTGGAGCTGTTCTAACAAAGGAAGAGAAGGTAGGATGTTGTAAGGAAAAGAAGAAAAAAAAAAAACGTGAGAAATGTGGACACGTCCTCTGTTTGTTTGCAGACTCCACGGCGCGACCTCAGGAGACAAATAAGCTGTACATGTAAAGACACTTAGCTTGATAAAAGAGCAGCATTAAATAATTACTGCAATTCACTTAGGTTTCTGTCAAGTTGAATAATGATTCGTTGTGTCTTTTATGCATAAAATTGATTTGATGAGGCAGAGCAAACAGATGACCACTAAATTAATTGAGATCCTCTCCACCCCAAAGTATCTGTGTAGGAACTGAGTGGAAGCTTTAAAAGAAGTGGATATAGGCTACGGATAAATGTACAAAGCAGAAGCTGAAGAAATGCTCCGAGCATCAATTACAGCAGAAACGGTGTATTGTTGAAGGTGACATCAGGAGACCTGAAGGCAAGAGACGAAGGGGACAAGCTCCTCAAAGAAACACTAAACAGCAGAAAAGGGAAAGGGCGAGTTATTTGTCTCCAGCGTCGGTGTGACTGTATGAAGGCTGAGGTCAGGGAGCTGGAACTAGACGGAGGGAAGAGGAAGAAGTATACGAAGAGCGCACATCCTAAGGTGGACATGACACAACGTTCGTCTGAACAGGTTGCGTCAAGCAGATGAAGAGGCTTCTTTGAATCCCAAGACCTGATCTCTCTCTAAGGCGCCATCCATCGGTGTCCAGAGGCCAGGGCGAAGCCGTGGAGTGTGCAATAATCACAGCGGCGCCCTGCGCCGTTCTACATGGTTCCATCTCCCACTCGGCTGCGGATCAAACAACCTGTGCTCACTTTGAAGTGGAAGGGCGTTCGCTCTGGGAGGACGGGTCCCGTCTATCCACAGGCTAATGAATCAAATTCTTCTCCTCCTAATCATCTTTACAGAAGGAGGAAAACACCACTGGTCTTGGAGTGCCAGTGAAGGGAAAATGTGAGCACAGAGACACGGAGGGGATCTGACCGTCAGAGCCACAACAAACTTCACTCTGGTAATTTGCCGAGGAGGACGAACACCCACATGAAACCACACGTACCGACATGTAATCATCATTAAACCAGAAATAATACATCTGCCTTAAGAAAAGGATTACACATTTCCATGAGTCTTTCATTTACGACACAACCTGTCACAATGATGACTGTTGTGAGGGCAGATGTCACATACTAATAGAGAGCAATTAAAAAGATTGTTTTCAGAAGTGTGTGGCAAATGCCGTAAGTATACCATCATTAAACGCAATTAGAGCATGGAAGGGGCAGGAGCGTAAATCATCCCTCCTCCAGGCAGGTTTAGTCAACTCAGGCATACCCACAACACCCTGCATTCACAACTCATGCTTCTTTTTGTCAAGATAACGTCACAGAGTCAATATAGTGATACACAAACCCTCATTTAGACCGATGACTGACCGATAAACTGTCAGCAATCTGCTTGACTATGGACTAATTGACACACACATCATTTTTTTATGTTTGCTTGAACCAGCTTGAATTTGCTCAGCGTATTAACGGGATGATTTGCACAGAGGTTAATGAACCAACCGCTGCCATGTCTCCTGATACCACTTTTGCATATTCAGAAAACATCGGCGAGTCACCACAGTGTGAAGATGCTGAATGTGTACAACGGACATTTGCCTCTTTCTTCGGCCGGCGCTCCTTCATCTGTCATGAAAATGGGGCAGCACACAGAAGCCTGTGGACTCTGTTCCCTTTTGGTAATTTAACAGACGTTATCCATCCAGATGTTTGAGTAATGAGTAGTTCACCAATAACATCGACAAGCTGATTTAAAGGTCAAGGTCTATTAAAAAGTGGTTTGTACCCGTGAGGACAAAGTTGTGTCAACTTCTATCCTTTATCATCCTTTGAATTGGTTGATTCACGACCCAACAAAACCGAGGTCTGCTGCCATTTACGGCCCCTAAACGCTTTATCACTCCTAAAATACAACATCCTGCCCTCCTCTTCCTCATTGTTTTCTGCTTTCCACCTCCCCAACTCTGGGTTTGACGTCCAAAATTCAGACCTTTGCTTAATGATTTAAGAGAAAGACGGAAGAAAGAATGAGCTTCAAGAATGGAACGATAAACAGTGTATGTGCACATTTATGACGGCAAACCTCAAGAGCAAATATAAAACATTCCCACAGAGGCAGCAGTCTGACTCAGCTTTACAAGGATCACGGCTCTGCAGGCCTCCACCATGACGTGTTTGGACAATATTACATTATTTACGGCCTTAGATAAGGCTTTATGGAGGGTTATGGAAGGCAGACTTTTCTTTCCATTTTCTCCTGGGCAAATGTAACTGTAATTTCTATCAGCAAAGAAGGTCACTGCTGACATGAGACTGCTCGGTACAAAAACAGAACATGAGACAAAGGCACAGCAGGATGGTGGACGTCTACGGTTTACTGCTCTTTGAACAGAGACATATTTCACCTTTTACTTACAGTGCGCCAAGGCCGCAGCTAAAAGCCAACATGTCATTATGCAGCGACCCTGTGTTTTTTAAGATTAACACACAGGTACAAGACGCAAACAAATCCAGACTAACAAATGGGGGTGTTTGACCCCCATTTGCAACAGGCACTGGCAGTACGTTGGAAGTCACTCCGACTGCGAGTTGTCTTTGTCCGGTAAAGGGAAGAAGACAGAGCATATGTGGGGTTTAAATCCACGATATAGACTTTCTGTCAGTGGAGTGCGTCATGATCATGATGAGAAGGGATTTACGCTGGTGTTAATGGACACGCTGCCGCTCCTGCTACAGAACTCAAGAATGCAACTCGTCAGTGTTTGAGCAGGATGAGAAGGCGCAGGCGGCGATCCATGGCGCCCTGTCGCAGCGTGGCACATGCTTTATGTATGTTGGTTTTTATATAAACACATCAGGGGAATGTGTTTCAATATTTAAGACGGGGTATATCAGTTTTCCCTATTTATTCAGACCCATCTTATCATGGCCCTGCAACAGACATTAAAAATGTCTCCCAGACGTAGATAACGTCACCAGTGATAGATGATGCATGTTAAACAAAACGGGGGCTATTCAGTATTAATTCAGTGGGTTTGATCTCTGCCACAGGAACATTTCCCCAATCCTCGTAGTTCAAATCAGCTCTGCTGGGCCGATGCGAGGGAGTCTGTATCAGCTGCCTGTGTTGTGTTAGACCGAGGATTGGGTTGTACTTATCCTCATTTAATAGGATTAGCTCCAGCACCATAGATTGCACAGCACATTTCGTTACATCACATTTGGCCAAAAACTGCCTTCCTTTCAGCTGGATTCCTCCTCGTGATATGTACTTGGACACTGTAATTTTAAGAAAACTAAGATAGCAGGTCGAAAATGGAGTGTAAGAGGATTAGAAAGGTACAGGAAGCGGCCTTGGTCTATTGTTCTGCTGTGATGCACATGCACTCGAGTCAAAGCCAAGGAAATCTACCTCAGCAGACTAAGTCGAACACATATCTTTTAGGATAATTAGGTCCAGAGGACGGATAAGCGTCTCCAAAGCAAACTGAGGCCGTACAGATGGATGGAATGTCACTCTGAATTCACCCTGTGCTGCTGACTGACAGCAGGGTTCAGCAAACACCTGCACCGACTCAATTTGTGCTGGGTGGCAGGAGGACAGAGAGGGTGGTTAAACAGACGGGTTCCGTCTCATCCAGCTCGATGGACGGATGGCATGGGTGTTTGTTTTTTTTTGTTTGCCACCAATTCCAATCCTCTGTGTCATCATACAGTAACAAATCTAGCATCCGTAGCACCAATAGATGGACAAATCTTTGTAAGACAAACAGCACATAAATGACACGTCTTTAAATTACATCTGCTGTGTCAACAAACTGGGTCTCCACTGCTGGTTCGGTCATGTAGGAAGAATCCACACTTGATTGTCTTGGCAACAAAAGTATTTCTTTACAAACTATTTCCATGTACGGCTCCAAACCAGGGTCAGACTGCTAAACATCTGTGTTCTTGGCATTGTCCATGTTATTTAGTCGACAGTACTGTGCAGGTGATGAGGCGGAAATAGGCAGTCTCGGCAATTTACCCAAGCCTGCCTCCTTCTAAAGTGGTTGCTAAGGACATAAAGGGAAATTATATATCACCTAAAACTGTGACCAGACCTTTGGCATATCTGAATTAATATCAACATGACTTCACCGAAAGCCTGTGGAACCGTTGCTGGTCAAGAGTAAGGTTCTAGGTGGTCGGATGTAAGGGATTTTCTTGATGTAATGTGCAGCTTCTTTGTATTGGACGGAAACAGAGAACTGTACAGGCTCCCTGCCGCACTCGGAATGTCTTTTGGCATTTGACTGCTGAGTAATAAGGCTTAACGCCAGCAGGCTTTATTAATGCGGAGCCGGGCAGAGACTTCAGCTCTGGGTGCACATAGCATTGTGGCAGAAAGCAATGAATCACCCCTTCAAATTTCTCTCTCACCCCCACTACTCTTGTTTTCTTTTCTTTTCCTTTTTTTTTTTGCCATGACATGACTGCCAAGACGTCAACCCACCAGAGCTTCTGCACCTTTCTTCTCTTTTGACATATACGACCTAAAAAAAAAAAAGCCTGATAATTCATGGGTGGGTTTTTTTTGGCCCTTGCATGAATATACACCCCCCAAAACACACACACACACGCACACACACACAGTGATAATCCTGTATGACTTTCATTTTAGGAACCTGTGTCGGGATGGGGGAAGCGGTAAGCTGCTCTTGTCTTAAGGGCAGCATGTGGAGAGACACATTTATCACAAGGGCAAAGACGAAGGAGGGAGAGAAAGTATCGGAGTGTGCGGTGGGTGGCTGGAAGGTTTTACTGCCAGAAATTACCATCAGTTTGTTTCCTCACGCTGGAGGCACCTACACACCAAGCTTATTTGTCCACAAAGCACAAGGTCTAGATAACTAATGGCATCGGTGACACGCGCAAGTACAAACACAGTTGGAATTCAGGGAGTCCCTCGTCCATTGGGGTCTGACGCAGAGCCCCAACACACATGACAAAGACACTGTATTGTTACAGTACACCGAAAAACAAGGTATATCTATATCTACTGACAGAACTGGGCAATAAAAGACAGATGTGTGTTCTTACTAATCTTACTAATCCTCTCGAAGCACATGCACACGCTCATTTAACTACAACACTTACCGACGCAATCATCATCATCACCATGTTGATTTCTAACAGCCCCAGATGTTGCAGCGGCAGACAGTCGCCCAAGTCTCGTTTGGGACTTTTTCAATTGCAGCGAGTCAAGAAAATAAACCATCTTTTATACAGATACATATATATAAATGAATCTAAATTAATTGGAAGCCTCTCCAAACAACTAAGAATGCTCGAGCACTCACCAGCGCAGTCGCAGAGGGTCTAATAATGATGTGAATGGCTTCACATTGGAGACAATGGACAGCCCGCTGAATTCTGAAATGAAGAGGTTCTACAGGTCTGTTTGAGTAGATTTAAAACTGGTTCAATAACTTCTGGCTTGGAGATGCGTGCACACTGTAGCTGTGGTGAAAAGACTAAATCTTAGATTATCAATAATGAATGAGACGCACTGGGGTTGCGAACAGTAACGCTTGACTTTCCATCTGAAGATGTGCCAGATGAAGAATGATTATGAATCCCTAGAAGACAAACTGTGACTGTGCTTATATCAGTGAGGGAAGCCAATGATTTCCCCTTTGTATTCATCTGATAAATAAAATCATGGACTATCGGTGGGTGAACATCAAAACTCAATAACTTTCTTTCTCTCTTTCACGAGTGAATCAGAAAACAGAAAAGAACATCAAATTAGCAGCCTTGTGCTGCAGCTATTGAAGAGTGCAATAAATTAAAAGAAGATAATATAAAATAATATCCTTGATGCAAGATGAAGGATTGCATACAAAATGGGTCAAAAAGCTCATTTCAATTCATTTCCCAAATTTTGTCTCTCATCCACATCAAACAGCTGCAGTTGACACTCAAGCATCACAGTAGCTGCGCAAACCTTCAACCATCTGTATCCTCAGTAATAATGCTGGCAGGCGGACATAGCAGGGCTTTGAAAACGCGCGGTTTCACTTTGGTGGGCTGGAGATTAGCACCCGGGGTTCCTGCTGCCTCTCTTGGGGGAGCTGCCTTTGAAATTGTAAATGAGGGACAAGAAGTAGCATCACTTGAAATCATCACATCTCTCTCTCAGCCACAAACCAAACACAGAGGAAACGAAGGGGAAACTGATTTCATCCGCTATCCACTAATCAGCTTTTTAACAATATATACAGTATATACACACACTCACACACACTTGAAATAAAGAACAAACACATCTTCACAAGAATGTGTTTGGAGAAAGTCGCCTGAATAAATCTATAATGTACTGGAGCAAAAGCAGAGAAACCAAACAATGTTGTGTGTGTGTGCTGGTGCATCGTGTCTGATTCAAAAATGAATGCTTGTGGAAGATGAGATTTGTTTTGGTACTGGGGGAGTTTCATTTCTATGCTGTGTAATGGACGGCGGTTGTTTTGCAGTTGGGCAGTGTGAGTGGAGAGTAAATAAAGAAGAGAGGAAGAGGAGAATGCCGTCTGCTAACGAGAAACGTCTCCAGTCAAACAGCGCGGCCGCCATTTGTATCATGTGTTTGAACATGGTGGAAATCAGACGCATGAAGGTATAATAATGTGTTTTGCTCACAGGTTCGTAGATTCCTTCCTCAGATTGGGGGGGGGGGGTGATTTGTATCTCCATCATCAAATAACCAATCTGAAAGAGACCACATGATTGCAAGACTCAGTTGTTGTACACTGTATTATTGAACACACAAATGATAGACGTTAGTTTGAGTGGGACATAATTACACTCAAGGCTTTGCAGCACGAGGAGAAAACACACACACACACACACACACACGCCACTAAACAACAACTACACCTGAGGCAGCTGAAAAGCAGATAAACTTCCTGAAACATCATGTGGGTCATGTGGCCCGGAGCACGTTTGCCTCGGGATCATGTTTGACAGACTGCAGCATCCTTCAAACCGGTCAGGGACCTGGACTGAGTTGATCGCCGCGGATGGATGTGAGGCAAAGTCCAAGGCGACACACAGACTAACTAACTTGACATCCATCCATCCATCCATCCATCCATCCAAGATCCATTTAACACAACAAAAACAAAACATTTGTTTGCTTTTGTGTAGGGGGAGGGGGAGGGGGGGGGGGACTGCATTCATCACAGCTGTCAAAGGTTTTTGGACAAATCCCAGTGACTTCCTGCCGCAGGGACAGATATAATCCTACTTTTGAGTTCAGCAGAGGAACATGCGGTTAACGTGCTGTTTGTGAGGAAAAACCTTCCAAATGGATCCAGACAAATGTGAGGGTTTTAGATGTGGACTTGCAGCCGGAGGTCTGCGCTCACCTGAGTGCATTTCTAGACGACAGCTTGGCTGATGCAGCTTCCTGAACAATCACCAATCGGTTTATGTCATCTTTCATAGACTGGAAACGGCACTCAGGGGAGTCCAGTGCTTCACATTCCCGACTTTCTCCTCATCTTGAACGGGATAGACAGAAGCAGAGAAAAGAACTAAATCAAGTATTAAACACACCCTCGGTGTGTAATGTATAGATTCACAGCGGTGAATTATTGAGTCAGTATCTGCTCAGCGTGTCAGATTAAAAAAATACTGCAGCCAGTTTGGTCACACACACAAGTCGGCACACTGATGTGTCTTTCATCCTGAATTTACAGCCCAGCAACGGCCTCGTAAGGAACATTTCCGATGCTTATTTTACAATGCTTCCCTCAAAGGAGACTGCACGATCCGCAGTAAAAGAAATCAATGTTTAATAGTTTTGCTGTTTTGCAGAGAACCAAAAAGAGCAGGACCCACAGCAATAAATCATGTGCAGCAACTCCCCTCGGGAGTTATGTGCTGAATCAGAAAAACTCCGGACTGAACTGTCACTGCATGATGAGCAGAAGAAGATGGAATTTTTGTCATAAGGTCGTTTCTCTTTTTTTTCTGCACTGCCTGATCTCCCTCACAACTGTGCCATTAAAAGACGCTGCACTTTTCCTTTTTTCAAACTCTTTTTGAAGTGGCAAGTGAGAAGTAGTCGAAGAAATTCCTTTAAGGAGTTATCCATATATTTACTTTCAACTGTGCGACTGCAAAATCCTTGTCGGCTGCTCTGATGCATGTTAGTCTAATCGACCACGGAGCGTTGGTGACGAGGAGAACTATGCAGAATGTAAATGACTGCTAAGGATCACACAGCCGATAAACAAAAAAAAAAAGCAATTATTCTCTGCTCCCCACCATTTAAAACAGAGTGTTGTGGTGCATCTGAACTTGAGAACTTTTTTCCCTCCTGTAAATAGTGTAATTTCTTTGTATTTACAGGCCGATTTCTACCAACAGACCTGTGAGCAGTGAAACACGCAAGCTCAACTCTTTCTGACATAAATGCCACAAAAAGGCTCTAAAAAGACGAGAAAAAGAGACGATGATGCACAGCATCTGAGGTGATGTTCCTCATGGAACAAAGATATGAGCATCACGAGCACTAATGCAGTCTGTCGTATCCGTCATCCCCAGAAGACGATGAGAGCGCACACACACACACACACACACACCAAATAAAAGACTCCATCCTTAACACTTGCACATTGTTTTTCTTCTATTTTTCCATGATGTGAAATGCGGATGAAGCTTTCAGCACACTTAATTAGCACATCTCGTCTGCGCTCATGTGCTTGTAAGCTGGAGCTGTTCTGTAGGGTTTGTTTTGAGTCCAAAATAAAGAACATCAACATATAATCAGGGAGCGAGTCAAGTGTTCCTATCAGTTCGTCCGCTTGGCTCCTGTGGAAAACCACAGCAAACGTGATTGATGGTTCGACCTGTTAAGTTTGCTTTGAAATA
>JBBMJM010038692.1:7449-18234 GCA_037832705.1 Centriscus cristatus
TCCCAAGCACTTCCTTTAACCCAGGATTACCAGTGATAGCGATTCAGTTCTTTATTCCTCCTTGCGTTGTCATTTATCATGACTGATGTGCACAAATCACAGACTGTGCTCCGTTAATGAAGCACAGATGTTTTTGTGATTTTTCTCTGGTTAGATTGTTTGTTATACGAGCCGGATGGAGAGACCGCAGGGGAACACAGCGAGTCGCAACATCACTATCTCCTCCGTGTTGTACATTGTTCATGCAGTTCCACACAGCCGGCTCTGTGACATCAGTACCCATATCAAAGAGGTACTGAATTGAAATGGAGCCAAATCGAGTAGAGCTGAGGCCAGCTGGAACCGTATAGTGGAAAAGTGCCATTAGTCTGTGCATTTGATTGGAAAGATGCAATGTTGTATCCATCACTTGGTCCCCAGAGGAGCTGAATGTGCGCGGTCTACCCCTTTACTTCAATGATAAGGATCGAAGACCTTTTGTGAAAGTAAAAGAAATGACCTGTAATTCATTTGAGTGTGTCTCCACTGTTAGATGGGAGCAGTGGAGTGGCAAGCCGCAATCCAAAGAGGGCACTTGTTGAGCGGGAAGAAGAGGACCATGGCTTTTACCATCACAAACTCCATCCAGTTCCAACTCGACCTCACAACAACGCCCAGCCAAACCCCTGTGCCAGCCCCAAATCCTCCCACCAGTTCATATTCCCCTATAATGGTTCTTCCTCGAGTCTTCACGCAGGCACAAACATCCAACATCCTCTAGATGCCCTGAGAAGGCTTCACCATCCTCTCCCCCCTGCATCCCCCACCTCCTCCTCCAGCCCCTCCTTCCCAGGTGCCCAGAGGTCACCCCGTACCCCCACATCCCAAAATGTCGGTCAAGGTCATAAAACGCCCAAGACTCCAGAGACTCCCGTCTCTCCTCAGCTAAGGCCGCTGTCTTCACCTCCCCCCTCCTCCCCTGTGACACTGGGAGGAGGAGGAAGAGGAGCTCAGACTCAAGGTCATCATCCTCAAAGTGTCATTGTGGGAGGCTCCCCCCTATCTCTGTCCCCCTCCCTCTCTCCCTCTGTCCACAACATGAACTGTGTGTCCCCACACCAGCGCTCCCGCCACCCTTCAGCTTCCCCCTCACCCCTCTCTGAGCCGGGAGGAGGCTCAATTGCGGCAGCAGAGGCACTTACAGGAAGTAAGTCACAGCTGAGGAGGAAGTCCAGCTCTTCCTCTCCACAATCCCCTCTCCCAGGCGGCTCCCCTAACCCCAGCCCCCACCTCCCCAAGTACAAGCTTGAAGATATCTTGGAGCATTTTAAGAACTCAGGCAACAACAGCACTAATCACCACCACCTCCTAATTCCAACACCCCCCTCCCTGTCGACCAACCAAAGCAGTAGCAGCCCTCATGCTCTTTCCCTGAAACTGTCAAAGAATACGACAAGTCCAACTTCCTGCACAGCACCTCCAGGTTTTGGATTGAGCTCTGCTGGGCCCTCTAGTGTTCCTTTGGGGCCATTCCTGAACCACCAGAGCAAGATGCCACACCCAGCTTCTTTCCCTGCAAGTAGCCTGCTCTCTGCGGCTGCCAAGGCCCAGCTGGCGAACCAGGTAACCCAGGGCCAGAGCTCCCATGTGGTCAGCAGCCAAGTAGGCTTGCCCTCTTCCCTGGAGGTCTTGACAGAGGCACAGCAAAAACAGTTAACAAAGGTAACGAACAGCACTTTACTTAACAGCCACCTTCCCTCCGCCATTGCTTCCGCTCGGCCTCATCACCCCTCCCTTGCAGCAGCCTCCTCTGTCCTCCTTCCTTCCTCCCACTCACTAGCCCAGTCCCTCTCTCCTTCCTTGCCTTCCCCAGCAGAGCGCAGTGCATTGCACAGGAAGAGGCAACGTCGATCTCCCACAGCCCTCTGTACGATAAAAGACCCCCAGCAGGCGGCCAATGGGCCGCTGAAGACCCCAACGAGAGACGCTGCGTCCACCACTGTTATCAACCTATCTTCTTTAGCTCCTCCCCTTTCCCCACGCACCCCTACCTCAGAAGTGCAGAACCAGAATGCTGTCATGGTAGAAAACCATATGCAGGCAGGGCAGACACCAAGGCTTCCTCCCCCCAAACAGACAGCACACCTTTCCAGACCCCTTCGACAAGGAGAGGCTCTTGATATCACTACAGGAATGGTGCCTGCCCCTTTCAGCTTGGATCCTCCCACACAGCCTCTGTCTGCGCTGCTCCACTTGCTGAGTGTGCAGAATGCTCAGGCCTCGGCGTCCAGCTGTGCTCCGCCTCAGCCCATACCGTTGTCTGTTGAAGGGGCCGGACACGTTAGTAAGCTGAACCCCCGACACTCACCTTCTTCTCCTGCCCCTCATTCCAAAGTCCACAACCCACCACTGACTGTGTCACCATGTCGAAGCAGTAACACTAATCCTCTGCCTTTGGCTCTCCAGCCATCTTCGCCCCCTCCCGCCCTGTCACAGTTCAGGTCCATGCAGACCCAGTCACAGTGTGATAAATCAAGTCCTCATCAGAGACGTTCTCCTGCTGACACAGTCCTGCCCAGCTCAAATGTAGCGTCCTTACACAACAGCGGCAGCTCATCGCGGTGCATGTCCCCGACTCCTTTAATCAAGTACCAACCCGCCGACGACCACATTCCGACAATTGACTCTCAAGTATCCGTGCAGGACGGCTCCCCACAGAGCACGGTACCAGCAGAGATCGGCAGTGGCAGCGTGTGCACGTCAGTGGACCTGAGTCACTCTCCAGGCAGTGTCTCCGTGGCACTAGCCACCTCCCCAAAGCCTCTGGATCTTAGCAACCATGTTCTGGCCCTTCTCACAGCATCCTCCACGACGCCCCAAGAGGACAGCTACTCCTCTGACCAAACTGCCGGTGAACATCACATTGCAGGTACGAATATTCAGAGTTATCTTTCTTATATTATTGTCAAAGTGACACTAACCCAAACTTTACAGTGGTGGCAGCTCCACATCAGGAGTGTATGAAGCGGAGTCTACGCGTGGTGTTTTACTTTGAAAATATAATCTTCAGACATTACAGGAACGTGCTGTGGCGCTGTTGATGTGCAGATGTTAGAGGGTTATTTGTTCCACTGACCGCAGATGAATCCATCTTCTTCTCCACAGGACAAGATGAGCCTGGATGTGTGGACCCAAAGCTCCCCCCTAAACCTCCAGCAGCCACCAGCCCTGAGCCCACCATCTCTTCTCATCTCGGGGATAATCACAGTCCTCAAACATCCTCGGTTGGGAGTGACTCCGCCCCTCCCCTACCCCTGGCTGAGGCTTTTCCGTTCATGAACCAAGAGCAGCTGCTTCAGCTGCTGTCATCCACAGGAGGTCTGCCATCCCTCCTGGACCCCGCAGTTCTCGCCTCATTACCCCTGGGGGGGTTGTGGTTGGGTGGGCAACATGCACAGATTGCCCCCAGCAGTGCTACACAACAGCCAGCACAGACTCCGGTGGAGCAGCAGCAGTCAGAGCAGCAGCAGCAGCAGCAGTTACTGATGCAGCATGAGACACAACCGCAAAACCAGGATCAGCAACAGAAGCAGCAACAACTGAACAACAACCCCCTCTTCCCCTTGTTGCCCCTGCTGAGTGGTGTGCAAGGGGAGTTACCTCTGAACATTCTGGGCCTCCTCAACCCAATTCCACCTCCGGTTTCCACCGCTACTGCAGGACAGGAAGCTGATTTGGGGCTCACAGAAAAACCCAGCCTCCAGACTCTGCTTATGGCCTCCCTGTTGCTAGGGCAACAGCATCTGTTACCCCTAACTGGGCTAGGTCAGTTGAGCCAGGTCAGCTTGGAAGTTCCTCTCCAGCAGCATCAGCAGATCCCCGCCACCTTGGAGGGCCTCACCTTGGATAAGAGCGCCGGGCTCCTGGACCCATCAACCCTTCATGGCCCGGGGCTCCTGGAGGTCTCCCAGGGCCTTCTTCCTCTTCCTCCAGGGGCTGAAGGCTCTGTCCAAGCTCTGCAGTCTCTGTTTCTTCCCGCTGCTCTTCCCCCTCACCCTGCCACCTTCCTGCCCCTCAGCCCCGCCCTTCTCACAGCTGCCCTGAACTCAGCTGAGCTTCACCCACCTCCCCACACCCAGTTAGCTCCTGTACAGCAAACCCAACATACCCAACCTCAGGTAGGCTCACCTACTCCTTTAGCTCTGACCACCGAGCTCCTTCTATGTTCCAATTATAGCCCATAAGCTCATTCTCCTCAACATTTCCTCTCCATATGTTGCTTATTTTTTAAAATGACCTGATCTATTACCTATGCCAACGACGTTATGTTTTTGTTTGTTACCCAAAACCTCTTTGTTGTATACATTTCTAACCACTGTCTCTCATTTGACCTTTTATTTGATTTATTTGTTGCTGTGCAGGTACCAACTGATGCTGGTGTTGACACCCTCATCCCCCTGTCTCTCCAAGGCAAGGACAACGCCCTCCTCCAACAGCTTCTTCCCACGTTACTTAACCCTGCTGTCTTAGGTGAGTTAGTGTCTGCGCTCTGACCCCCGATTTAGTTACACACAACAGGACACAGTGAATCAGGTCATTTTTCAAAATAAAACACAGAATGCTGGCTCGGATCGATTTTCAAAGTCCACGTGTGGTCTCCAGCTTGTCCGACACATGAATACATGGATGCATTGATGTATAACATCAAACAGGAAAACCAGTGCTTGTTGTTCTTTATACTCACAGTTTGTCCCAATTCTCACTAGTCTTTCGGTACCAGGTGGATTAAGTGGAGCCTGGCACAGACACTTCCTGGTTAAATCCAGGTTCAGGTTGAAATGACAATCATCATCTACGATACGTTTCTGTAGGAGACCTTTCTGGCATCGCAGGCCTCCAAAACATGGTGGGTATCGGAGGAGGGTCCATCCTCTTACCCCCAGTCCAGACCTCGGCTTTGGGCATGCCTCTGCTGCAGGGTCCCGATGGAGCCATCAACCTGCTCAACAACCTACAGGTGACTGTCATGGATGAATCCGTGTAGAAATGATGATGTGGTGCAGTGGTTAGCACCGTCGCCTCACAGCGAGAAGGTCCCAGATCCGTTCCTGGCCTCTTTGTTCTGTAACTATTGCTTTGGTGCCTTTATCTCCTTCATTTTGTTTCAACTTTCCTTCCCCAACAGCTAAACCTTGCACCGTCCTCCGAAGGAGAGAAGCCACACTCTTTGCAGGAAACACAAAGCCCCATCCCACAGGAAGACATTCCAGTCAGTCAGGGTTCTCCTGAAGGTGTCCCGAGTCCTGCTCCACCTCCGGCCCCAGAACGCAGCCCACCTCCGCAGCGCGTGTCTGACGGCAGGTCGGTTATCGACCCCTACACCTCTTTCATGGACACAATTTATACCTCCTTCCTTCAAATCAGCGCTAAAGAGCAGGAAGAAGGGGCCCACTCGAGGCCGTCTGACCCCACTTCACCTTTCTGTGCCTTACCACCGGTTTCCTTCCCTATGGAGCACCACACCCTGTGCAACCCTGCCACCACTCTGCCCCAGGCAGGTGACCCCGTCTCGCTCAGCCCAAGGCGGGCGTGTTCCCTCCGCAACCCTGACTTATCCCGACTCAACTTGGAAGCAGCGGCCCATTCCCCGGCCCAGGGGACACCCAAACCCACTGAGGATGGAGCTACATCCCCCTTACAAAGAAAACCAGCTCTGGCAGAAGGACACACCCATCTAGAACCTCCTCTGCCTCCCATATACCTGGAGGAGGCTAAGACCGATTGTAGTGGGCCGGCAGCAGCCATGTGCCCGTACGTGGAGACAGTGGTGGACAGGCAGGGACATCTTCCACAGGCGGGGTATCTCAGTCCCAGGGACGGTTGCAGTGGAAGGTCCAGCGAGGAGACATCAGGGACGTTGCTGCACGCTGATCAGACACGGGTGAGCGTCTCCTTCCTTTTCTTCTTGTGAGTGCGGCGTCTTATCGATGTGATTCGACTTTTATTTTTGGAGTTTTGTTTGACCAAGTTGCTGTTGTGTGTTTCCCTGTTGGACGGCGAATTGAACGACTCCCAGTGGTGTCTCTGTATAATGAATGTTATAGAGGGGATGTCGTCGAGATTAGTTTTCCAATGTCCTTTCTGATTTTACCTCCCAAGGATCAAGCTGGCGCAGCAGAGGGGGTCAGACGAGGGAGAAAACGGAAACAAACGTAAGGTGGTTTGTTTCTGCTCAGACCTGGAATGTCCAGAAATCTTCGATCTTCCTTTGATCTGGCTGCTCCATCGATTATGTTTGTGTTTGTCAGGTTACAGAATGTGTTGGAGGACTTCAGAGACATAGATAACACAGCACTAGAAGAAACCAAGGCGACGGTAAGATGGGGCCTGTTTACCGTTTCAGTGTCAGTGAACAATGTTCCTGTTTACTGAATGAGCTGAGTTCTGTAGAACCTCAAATTCCTGATATAACATCTGTGAAGGATTGGACTTGTGAGCACAGCGGTGAAGGTCCCCCCCCAAAAAAAAAAACACAAAAAAGCTGATTGAAGTATAATTTGTTTTTCTCCTTTGTTCCAGGCGGCGCTGCTGAAGCCCGAGAGGTCGGTCCGCGGCAGGAGGAGACGAGGCGCGAGGTCTCAGAGGCAGTGATTGGTGGAGGGGGCTGTCAGTGAGAGCTGTTCTCCAATCAACCCCCCCCCCCCCTCTCCATTTCTCCACCATCATCACCACTCTTTAGACCTTCTTTCCCTTCAAATACAACTGCACTAATATTATGCTGTTGTCATGTCTACTATTGTTATGGCAACCACAATGAAAAAACAACAACATAGGAAACATCTAGTCTTAAAAAATTAATTTATGAAAGTGGAAAAAAATGGAGACGTGGATACTTTTTTCACCGAGGTCTTCTCTTAGGTCTAGTTCACAAAGTAACGGTTGTTTGGCCGGAGGTCTGTTCATTCTGGTCGGTGTTAGAATTCTGTCATGAGAAAACACAAAAAAATAGAGTACTGTTTTCTTCTCATCAGTGTGTTACTGTGAGTCAGGATAAAGCCCATCTACTTGAACAATGTTTTCTGTGGAAAATATGTCTGTGTGTGTGTGGATGTGTGTCTTTTTTTAAATGTTTGAGTGTGTGTGTGTGTGTGTGTGTGTAGGACAACAGTGCTGTTGCTGAGCCCCTCGCTGTCTGACGGTGGTTTCATTGAATTATTGAGAAAAAAAAACACATAATGTAATTAATGAGACCCTGTCTACTTGTAAGATGAAGGGCTGTTAGCAGAGACACATGGTTCTATTTACGATGGTGGGGGGGGGCACTTGTACTGTTTTCAGAAGGTGCTGAAAGAACATTACAGGGATCAGTTTGTTTCTTTCCCCTCATGGAGTGAATCAGTCAGTTCAAGCAGTGATCATGTACCTGAAGCTATCATGATTCATCATATACCGACAGTTCTCTTATTGTCTGTACATCATACGTAACTTTATAAACATCCATCTCGAGCTCGAGAGAGTCCGAGGTGACCACAGTGTCCCATGAAATGAATTAGATATGTTTACAAGCTCACAGCTCATCCTGTATTGCAGCCAGCTTAAGAGTTCCCATGGTGTGATGGAGCTGTACAATATTTCATATACACCCCCAACTTCATCCTGCAGGTGGGACCGAGGTGAATGTCTCTGACTAACTGAAGTGAAGCCTTTGCAGGAAGTCTATTGGCAGTATGTCGTGCGATTGGTTGAACTAATCGGGGGGGGTGGAGGGGGACTCAGAAGAAGAGTGTTGGCGTCTTACGTTGTTGATCTGTTGAGTCCTTGTGTTACTGTGGATTTGGAGTAATATCCTCCCTGTCTCCTCATATCACTGTCCTCCACACACCGCCCTGCCCCAAGAGTACTGGCATCTCTAGCTGTATTTAAACTAAATAAAGAAACATGAAAAAGAAAGCAGATTATGCAATTTCTACACTTGCAGATTTGTACATATGTACAGTTAATGTGTTTTATTTTGATTTTATATGGTTAGACAAAGACCGAGAGGAAAACAATGAATTGTGAAATTTTCTGGGAAATGTAATTGAGTATTTTTCTCATTCTACCCCCTTCTTTCAATATTTCTGTTTAAAAAAGACGATTAAATTGTGAACTGTAGCTTTCTTTTTTATATGGGAGTCTCTTTTTTTTAATTTAATATTAAAATATTTACAGAAAATGTACCTCGTGGTCATGTCTGTTCCGAAAAGGATGGTGGACGTTGCCTTAAATTCACACATATGAAAGAATACTGGTTGTGTTTAACATGCACATGACATTTTAGGCTGTTTTACAATTGTCAATAAACCTCAAGTCAGTCTTCAGGAGAACACACACTCAGCCAGTGTGTTTGTTGTGTCTAATTTAGTGACAATTGTATGAACAAAATCAGTTATGTTAAGTTACTCACCTTCAGTAAATGTGGTTTGTCTCCAGACTGAAGCGAGCTTCTTGTTCTGTCAGGTAAGTTCACGTTTGCCGGTTATATCAGGTTTATTGAATATTTGCCTTTGAATCCCCTGCAAGTGCTTTCGCTTTAGAAAAGTAGCAGTAACACTGCATCATCCCTGCAGACATTAAAGCTCAGTCCAGGTTTGTGATCAATAGTATCCATCACCCTCCTTTTAATGGTTCTCGTCTTCCAGAATGTACGACTGCACAGTGGAAGGGCGACCTGTGATGAGTCGGCGCTGCTGTTGTTGAATGGTAAGATGCAAAAACACAATCATCTAACAAGAACAAACATACATGTCCAGAACTAAATCGGAAACAGCTTTATTATTAATTAAACTAGAATAGAATAAATACATTCATGATGTATAAGACAAAGACGATGCTGAGCTGAAACCCTACAAGTAAGAAGGTATATTAACGGAACAAATATGTCTGATTTTATTATACAATCTTCTACTCAAATACATTCTACTTCCGTTTTTTGTAACTGATTTGAAAAATGAGTTCACTTTGTCTTTGTCCCCCAGCGTTCATGTTCGATCTGTGACGTTCAGAAAATGAGATGTAGTTACTGAATGTTTGTGTTTTACAGAAGAGGATGCTGAGCTGGTGATGCTGAGGCGGGTACTACTTTAAGAGAGGATGCGGACCACGCCCTTCTCCGGCCGGCCGGTAGGGGGCGCTGTGGTGACTGAAGCAGGCCGAGGAGCAGCGACTTTATACCTCTCCGTCCTTCCAGCAGCATCTCACCTTCAACCGGCCCGACGCACTTTCCACCGTCGACAAACGACAAACGACGACAGACAACCGAACCTTCCTGCGTCCGAATACATCGACCGGAGACCTCGACTGCGTCACACTCGGTTGTTTCCAATGATGTAGGCGATCGTTCCTCCATTTGACATCTGATTTCCGCCTCACTGCGACACGCCAACACCGTCCAGCTGCGCGCAGTAAACCGCGGCGTCCGTTATTTTGCCGGAGAAAGACACAGCTCAGCCCCCGGTGAGTCCTCTCGGTGACGGAGGACGAAGACGCTCCATCCTTCCTGCGGTCAGTGACGCTTCATCAGGCCCCGATCAGCCTCCAGCAGCATCAGCATCCTCCTCCACCTCCTCCTCTATCTGCGCCATGGCCGACGTCCCATCCGAGTGCAACATCAAAGTGCTCTGCCGCTTTCGCCCCCTGAACCAGTCGGAGATCTTGCGCGGGGACCTGTTTCTGCCCAAATTCCAGGGAGACGACACCGTCACTGTCGGGGTGAGTTGTTGTTCTTGCAAGGCCCCTCATCCATAAATCATCAGCTCGACCCATCTGCCGGCTGGAGGACTGACCATCTGCAGCCCAGGGACACACATCATCTCAACAAAGAACAACACACGACTCAAATAGGCTCTTATGTGATCAGCTGCTCTGCCGTCAGTGAGTTTTGTCATTGCGAAAACACCACAGGACCTACTGTTTCCCAGTAAATTCACAGCCTCAACATGTAAAGACGTCTAAATGGAAATTAATTAATAACGGACTCACTCATTCATTCATTCTCAATTAGCTTCTAGTGTCTAATTCATCAAGTACTAGAACACAATGTAATAGGATGTAAATAACAGGAAATAACAGTTGCTTCACAGTGTTGGATTCCTGGCCTGGGGATCTTTCCACACTCTCTCTGCGTCTGCGCGGCTTCTCTCTGGGTACTCCGGCTTCCTCCCACCCCCAAAAGCATGCGAATCGACCACTCGGTGTTCCCCTGTAATGAACCGATGACTCGCCCAGGGTGTAACCCACCGGTCGCCCACTGACGTGACCCATAACCGGATCAAGTGAGAGATGAAAAACAAATATAAACACAATTTGGGCCAAATAGTGTTTTCAGTCCATACATGGTTCATCTTCTTGTTCAAATTACACAGATGGAAGTTACTGAGCATGACCGCAGGTCACATGCTTTGATTGAATTAAGATAAAGTGCAGGAAACCAGACTGAAAGGGGAGGAAACCTGTCATGCCTTCAACAATTCCTGCTTTCACCATTTGCACTCCGGGTCACTTTTGGTCATGGGATCTCAGACGAGATGACACCTCCGATTTGACCCAAACACTTTGTCAGGGTTCATGGAAACATGACAGAGCATCTGATGTGTAAGCGGCTCCAGAGGATCGATAATCACCCAGTGAGCTCATCGCGGACTGACCTGCTTTCTCCTCACTGACTCCATCTCATCTGTCTCCACCTTCCCTTCCTCCCACCCTGCCTCGTCCCTGAACTGAATGTCTGCTTCATCCCTGTGACAGGAGGGTGGTGCTGGTGTGTGT
>JBBMJM010038800.1:0-16556 GCA_037832705.1 Centriscus cristatus
TTCAATATCTGCAATTTAAGGTTAATCCCCATGATCCCATGCTGCATCTGGTATGACCTTGTACAGTTTCTTTTCTTTCCCATGTGCTGGATATTCTTTTAATTGCTAGTAATCCTAATTAACTAGAACTGATTAAATCTGAGTAATTTTGAAAACAACAACAACAACAACAACAACAACAACAACAACAACAACAACAACAACAAAGAAAACCCTTGAGGAGTAATTCTTATCCTTGTATGTTTTCGTGTGGTGCACTAGGAAATACATGTCTGTTGGCCTCTGACTCTTTTGTGTGATATCAGTGTGGTATTAGATGCTCTCGTTATACAAGAAAGGTATTCCTCTGTGGTGCCTGGAGGCAGCCTCATAGCCTTTGAAATAGTGTTTCACACATTTCGTTTGAGGTCTTGACAGGACAAGTCTCCACCACTCACGGCTCTCCAGCAGCCAGTGGGGACTCCTCTAAATGAAATAAAAGGCCTCAGTGACATCCAAAATTTCTCTTTTTGTGACTTTGCCTCTATCATTTTGTGATGAGACCCATTCCTCTGACATTGTAGCCTGAGCTGAGTACACACAGCAGATGTCGAGCAGCAGACGAGCCTCTTCCCCGTCAGATTCCAATGTGGAGGTGGACATAGTCACAAACTCTCACATCGCTATCGAGTCAGAATCCATATGTATATGAATTATGTTAACAAGAAGCCCGACATTAACATGAGCAGCTCTGAGCAACAGAGACAAAATACAACAAACTTCCTTTTACAGTCTTCTGCCTTGAGCGGTTGGGGTGAACGAACAAGTGACAGGGGAGAAACAAAGCGACGCAGAGGCGTAGAGGAAGTGTTAGAGAGAGGCAAAAAGGGGTAGACAAATCTAGAGTAGCCTTGGACACAATCTATAATGTCATCCATGTTGTTTTCAAGGTTTAGCGAGAAACATCCGGCTGGGGGGCTTGAAATATGCTGATGCAGGAAGCCTGAGCAGTATGTAGGAACAGAAGCAGGACTTGACAGGATGTGGGATGTCATCTGTCATCTCTCTGTGGATTATAGCCTGCAGTGTGGAGACTTGGCTGAATGACAATCACATATTCTCCGTCTAATGAGTGGCTCCCAGTGGAGCAGCTCTCTGTGAAAACTGACCGGGGGACACGAAAAAGGAGTTGACCCGCTCGCATCAGACCTTTGATTGAGTTTCATGACTGGTGATTTTGTGGTCATCCTCAGTTGACCTATGCTGAGTCCAGGCTGACCCAGCTGGAGGGCTGTCACTGTGAGAGGACCTGCAGTGCCAACGGTCTGGTCTACAGGGACAAGGAGCTGTGGGTAGAGCCAGAAAACTGCAGGAACTGTGCTTGTAAGGTGAGTGTCAGCCTCATCTTCACACACAAACTGAGGCGCTGGCTTTGAACAAGCCCAAACACTGGTTCCATTTTCTCCAACATGAGTATATTGATCCAGCAGTCTGGTGTCTGGTCTACACTTGTCTGGTTCATAGCACATTAATAAACCCTCCAATCCAAATAGATAAATTAAATAGAATTACAACCACTATAATAATAATAATAATAATATTAATAACGGCATCATTTTACAGAGGAAATAATTATTATAACAGGTGTATAAGATATAGAATGTATATTTATTCATTCAGCTGCTCCCACTTGCTGATCCCAGCTGTCAACGGACAAGCTCATTGCACATGCCCACGTGAGCGACAGACAGGACACCCACACTCACATTTACGGGCAATTTAGAGTGACCAGTTAACCATACCATGTTTTTGGAGGTGGGAGCAAGCCGGAGTACCCGGGGAGAACCCCAAAAAGACATGGGGCATAAAAACTCCACATAGAAAGATTCTAGGTCCCAGTGCTAACCCTCTAAAATGTGTATATTTATGTATTTATATATGAAGTGAATTGGAAACAAGTTGAAAATATCTTCAGAGAGCATGAGAGCTCGTGTGATGATGAATGCGATTTGGCAGACAAAAAAAGGCAGTGTCACATTTTCTCCGTTCGCGATAAGAGCAGAGAGAGATTTTTCTTTTACATCTCTGTCTGCTGCCTGCTCGCAGTCTAATAAGGATCCCTAAATAAACTCCCTTCCTTGAACTGGCAAGTGCAAGGCAGACTGAAATCTGTTGAATCAAGCCATCTGGGGCTGGAGAGTATTGGACTTGCTGTATCATTGCACAGGAGGCACACAGTGGAGTTTAGTCAGTGTGATTTCCTTGTGCAGACATACCATTAACTGATATCCATATTGTCCAGGGGGAGCCATTTCCAATGACTCATGAAATGAAGAGGCGCTTGCTGAGAGAGATATCAGCATCAAAAGTGAAGACATTCCTTCAGGGCCTAAATAACTACCTGCTATCAGAGACCACTCAGTGTCAGGATCCATCAGGATCCATCGTCCAGCAAATCAAAACAAACCAAAGTGTGTAAAATCCCATACTAAAATACCAAACACACCAAAAATGCTTAGTTGAAATAGCACAACAACTGCGGCACAGGTCGAGTGATTTGAAGAGCGATAGAAACACTATTTACTGTGCCATGTCAAACATGTATGTTCTTCATGTGCTTTAGGGTGCTGCTATGTATGTGTGTGTTTCTTTTTCTTTTTTGTTTCCTGCTTGAAATAATCAATTTCTTTGCAGAATGGGGTGGTGGAGTGCCGCAGGATTTTCTGTCCTCCTGCTAATTGTTCTGAGGACTCACTGCCTGTGCATGTGGATGGGACCTGCTGTAAGAGATGCAGACGTAAGTACGAAGCAGATCGCAAACACAACTCCTCTTCGTTCGTCGGGTTGGATTGGGTTTGGTCAGTGCTGTCCTGAACGAAGAATAAACATTAACATCCTCTGAAGAAAGCATTGGGTGCAGTGTCGGAGACAACAACTCAAAGACTTTCACAATCATAACATCAAAGTCACAGTCTGAACTCACTAGGTGACATTTATCATACCCAGCAGCTTTTCGGACAATGAGATAAATGAGCTGCTCGACCATTTTGACAGCTTCTCATTGTCCTCTCTGACATCAATACAAACACAGTAGACTTATTGCAGCACGCCTTTTGCACAATTCATTCACTTGCCTTGGTGTTTGTGTGTATGTGTGTCTTCACCCCTGCTTTCCCTTGTCATTATCTGTTATCACATATTAATCAAGCAGTGAGAACGTTCACATCACCTTGCAAGTGAAGTAGAGTAAACACAGGATGTTAAAGACCAAGATGTCGATGGCGCAGGAAGTCTCAGTTTCAACTCTTTTTAGTCCTAATAATCCATAAATAACATCATATCACCATCGTGTTGAAAAATGAAATTAAATAAAAATGATGGCTCCTCTGCCTCTAATCATGGTCAATGTTAACAAGAACAGGTCACAAACTTTGTATGTAAACCTAGATTTTTGCTTCTGCATATGGCACTGAAACGTGGGGCATCTGTCCAGTAATGTAACTGCTCATTGTAGGGTCACGGGCTCCCAACTTCTTGGCTGTTTGAGTGAGCCAGTTTGCTACATTTTCACAGACTCATTCAATGTGAACGCACTTATGTACTCAAAATACCAAGTTTAAGTAAGTCCAAGTACAAGATTTGAGACACAGCGAGAGTCACAGTCACGATTAAACCTTTGTTTAGACGACTGTCAGCATGTGGACTTGGTTCATGAGGGCATTTTTATATTCATGCTGAGCTTGATTGATTTTCACTACTTCATGCTACTTGAATGTGCTGTAGATGGAAACGAAAACCTTTCTGGATGATGTTCTGCTGTCAAAACGCAGGCCGGTGATTTTCCACGGAAGCTAAAATAGAAGTTCTATTTCTTGTACAAAGCTTGTTTGGTAACTGCTCCAAACCCCACAAACAACTCGATTTATCTTGCAACACTGAGAAAAATAAAATCCCTTATGTATAGTCTGCCTTTAAATAATTCCAGCACTGCTCTGCCTTCCTCCATCCCTCCTCCGCATGCTGCTTTCTCTTTCTCCCATGTGAACATCGGCGCTCTGGCACAGGCGAACGAGAGCTGCACTCCCATACGATGGAGAGTTCCGCGGTCCTACACCCCGGAGAGGAGGAAGGCAGGACTTCACATGATCTGCTTAATTTTATATTTCTGCTTTATTGTCAGAGGAATATGCAGCAGGGACTGTTGTATTCTTAATGTGCTGTTACATTTCCTTCGGCTTGAAACTGGAATGAACATAAGATGTGGAATTCAAATGTACTGGATATGTAGTTAAACAGTGTGTTACTTAAGCACATTCTTCATTTTTTCTCTTTTTTTGTCCACAGCAAAATGTACGTACATGGGCCAGGTCTTCTCCGAAGGTGAACATTTTTTATCCAGGAGCTGCAGAGAATGCAAGGTAACAATTCTGCTGTGCCTGGCCCCTTTCTGCATGAACATGTTTTGTGTCTCAGACTGCTGTCGTGTTATTCAATTAGCCAGCAGGTTTTATTATTTTTCTGTCCCTCCCACAATCTGTTCAATTAGCATTTTATTTCTTTTCTTCCTCTCATATAACCAGGTAATTAGAATAACTTATGAACGCAGCAATTCAAAGGCCTGATTTGAATTGGTGCTTTATCACTGCGTGGATTATAATTAAAGTCAGCTCACCATAGAACAGAGGTGAGCTTTCTTCTTTGAGACACCATTTATCTTTAAAGGTGTTATTTAAAGGAGAATATTAGCGTTGTGTGCCTGTAATGGCTTACAAAGAGCCGCACGGTAGATTCATTTAACACATTATTAGCCCTCAGAGGGGTTGAAACATGATAATGCTCGCAATTGTTGTTTTAAGAAATCAACCGTAAATTACCAATTTATGGTCAAAACCGGAAATGAAGTTAAAGAAACTGCCGGGTGGACAATGTCTGGACAACTTCTCGCAACCTTTCCATGGGAATTTCAGCTGTTTTGGAAATATTCAATGAAGGGCCAAAGAAAAGGTTGAGGTTTTTCCTAATCGGTGAAAACACAAATTAATGGGAGTATGAAAAACTGCAGTCATCCACTATAGAGTGGATTGCCGATAGAAATAGTATAATATGAACAGATGTCGGCGAGAATACAGTGAGGAAAAGAACGGGCCATTTTGCCTTAGCTTGTGATAATAACAGGACACACAGTTGAGAAAATGGTACAGCTGTGACTAAATAGTTATATTCCTAATTGCAATGTGTGAATTACTCACCGGGTACCTTGCACCTGGGATCTATTATAACGTCCGGTTGAGCTGTCTGAATGTGTGAAATCAAAAAGAAATAAATGACCAGTGAAATGGTGCTAGCTATAGCTGACATTTAGCATTCAATTGTATGCTAGCTAACTACTGAGTGGAGACATGTTTATGTGATATTTGAATTTATACATATATATCATGCATATGAAATACATTTACACCTTAATATTATCAGAACATACAACACTTTATGTCGACCAAACGCGGCCTCCTGTGTTCTGTGCTCAAAATGTGGCTTCAGTAGTTCAGGCTTCTTCTGTTAATTCCCTTCAATTCCCGTGGAAAGACACATGTAAAATTGAAGATATGAAAGTGGCTGAAACAGGCAAATTCATCATTTTGTCTTTGACTAACATACATTTAGTACGTGATTAGGATATTTATCATTTATTTTTAATATTAAGCGTACCTAACAGAGCATTAAAGGCAATCATGTATTTGACTTGCTGTTGACAAATATCTCAAAACTGAGACTTCATCTTGAAAAAGCTGTTAGACGAGTCTCAGTAAATAACCTGTCGTTGTATTAAAAACACATAACACAGAGAACCGGTAGTTAAAATGCATGCCAAGAAAATTGTGACATTGAAAAAAAGTTGCAAAGGAGAAAAGTCTCTTTGGAAAGTGACTTTCGACCTTCCAAGCATAATAGGGACCACTGGAGCTTTGATTCACCAGCGGGGCTGCTGCTGCTGTGTGTTTGCTATTTGTCTTGAGAACCCAAGGGAAGATGACATTGACTGAGTTTTATCTACCTTTGTTTCCCTTCTTTGGTGGTGCATATCTGCACTTCACATGTTATCTGTACTGCTGCCCTCCTTGTGAATGTGACCAGGATAAATCGCCCCTCCATTCCTCTCTGGTGTCTCAACAGCTTAATTCTGGCAGCATCTTGAAATACATATTGCACATTAATTGCACATTATACAACCGGTGTCATTTTGATCTTGTGATTGTTTTTTGTTCATGCAGACCCTTCTCTTCAGATTAATCAAACATCTATATATTTCTTACTTCTAAAGGATCCATGTATGAAATGCGCCTTAGCAGCTGGTGCCTGTATTAATTCAGCAGTAACCTATATAGAGGAGAAAACTAATATAACCATAAGCCAGAGGTTAGTGCAGTACATCAAACCCAAGGAATGAGTTCAGATAATGTATTATTTTAATTGCATATACATGTTTAATGTTTCAATGCCAATAGCAGGGGTCCGGACTACAAAGTAGGATTCTTTGGTAATGATGGCAACTTCAGGTTCACCACCTCAAGGAGAGTCTTCTTTGGCATGATGAACACGGGGACGTGTCTGAGAAAGTTCACAGTCATCCAGTTCGTGGTTATTTTCTTGGGTTAGAGGCAACTGGACGTGCTAGTCTAGTGCTAGTTTCACTACTCATCCAAGAAGCTTCCTGAGATCTAAAAAAAAGACTACTGATATTAACAAGAAATGGTTAATAAAAAGGTTGTTGAACATGGTGATTTATATTGAAGATGTTCATATTTATTTGGGATTATGGCAATTTCTTCTGCAGTCAAGCCAATAGTTGCAACTCCATGACACTTTGTCAGGTCAGCTAGCAAAAAATATCCAAGAAACTTGCTTCCTAGATCAGTTGGCGATGTGCGAACCATACACAAAAGTAAAACCCTCAAACTTGTCAGAGCAAATAGTTTCACAAGTCTAACAATGACCCATACAAACATCGGGAACGCAATACAACTGAACACGTCAAGGAGAGGCTTGCAAGACATGAGGGTTTGCTAGGAACTGGAGGAACACAGGGAACTCTGACAGGCTGGAAAAAAAAGACTGATGTAAGTTGAGAAAACAGGAAACAACCAAAGTACACAGCAGCAACAAATTCTCAATGTCCAGAGAGAATGATGGTGCAGACTCTCCACTTTCCACTGGCATTTTTATGGAATTTGCCACTTGCTCTGCTTCATCATTTCCAGCATTTATCCTTTCCTTCCAGAATGGCCTGATGGTGAAAGTGGTAGAAACCTGTCCGGAGCTCAACTGCACAGTCAGGGAACAGATCCTACCAGATGGCAGATGCTGCAACGTTTGCAAAGGTAAGGCTTCCTCCTGACTGCTCTCGTCTCTGTTCCGTAAATCCCCCTGTCTTTGGCCCTGCACGGGCAAATCCCCTGTCACTCTGAGGAATAAACACGGAGACTGATTCAGGCTGTGCCTCTGCAAAAATTTGGTTGCACGTCTTCACCAGGTGTGAATGCTTCTGTCTGCGCCAACGCACCTTCCATGCCAATTTGCCTGAACCTCATTGCATTGGCAGGGATATAACACACAGTAAATAACCACTGGAAATGTAGTAAATACTCCAAACAAACAAAATGGTGGTGGCCATAGAGCTATAGAGTCATAATACAAGAAACCCACAGCGGATAGCTTGTGAAGGAAATTACACACTGGTTATGTGAAGATAAGCAGCAGCACCTTTCAATCAGTGCAAGCAGAGTGGAGGATATGAAGGATTTTTGAAAAAAAAGTTAGAGAACAGTGATGAGCGGAGATGAAAGAAAAGGATCTGAATGAAAAGGCTAAAAAGTGTAAAGGAGCACAAGCTGGCTGAGGAGATATGAGGGAGGAGGGAAAGACGTAGTTGCACAAGATGATGATGTATTGGGTAAAAATATATGTGACCTGATTATGTGTCACCGGTGTCACAGTTTCATCAATAATGGCGCTTAACTGGAGGTTATTTGTGCCGTAACCATAAAGTTCATCGATCTGAAAAGAAGTAAAAAGGTAGCCTCTTCAGCATCGTCATCAAATGGAGAATATAGCTGCATACCCTATGCAGTATGTGTGTTGATGTTCTTGTATATTTGATATCTGCAGTGTCCGTTGTCCTCCATTGTGTTGGAAATATCACAAGCCAACCTGAGTGTCTGATGACTGAGCATTCTTCAACTACAGCCATTTGTTTCCATGTAACAGGAGAGGAGAGGGTTGAAAGTATAATGGAGCACTGGGGAGAAAACAATGGATGAGAGGAGATAAACCGAGAGTAAGCAGAGGCAGTGCGCTTACTACGTGGAATTTATGCATTAGGACCCAATAATTAAAGAGGAGTCTCTTTGCCTTGTCTTACAATCCTGTTCTTTCTCTCTTTTTTTTATCACTTTCTCTTTCTCTCCCAAGCACACCCACGGTTGTTTTCAATTTCAGAGATGCTCGTTATTTGAAGATCATCATCAGTTTAAGATTCAGTACTTTGCCCCCCCTCTTTCAATTGCACTCATGCCCAGTTCCCGCTGTCTCTCTGGCTGTGTTAAAATCAGTAATTACACAACTGACACGCGCCTGTCCATTTGTGTGGCGTTACAGTCTCAGAGACATTCTGACGGCACGAATCGCAGACACAGCGCAACGCACACACTATTGTGTATTGATTTTGTGAGACCAGTCCAGTGTTATGCATAAAGCTCATGTGGGGCCCTGCTGTGCGTGATGGAGGTATGAGAGGAGAACCATGCTGACACGGATCTTTCATTCTTGGCTAATGACTCCTCAGGCGCTTTTATATGTCTGTCAGCTCAATTGTAAGTCCATCTGTCTATCTGTCATTTCACTTGCACACACTTCTGCACACATGCTGAATTCAGTCTGAGTTGGTTCAAATGATGTGAAATATTGTCTATTTGACACACGAGGAGTGCAGAGGTGAAATCAGAGAATCTCAAGCAATAATATGGAGGAAACATGTTATCGGATCCAGTCAAAGGTTTAGAACGAATCCAATACAATCCACTTTGTTTATAGATAGTAACCAGAAAACGTTTCCAAAGTGCTGCACAACATGATTAAAAAAAACCCAAACCAAAATACATAACAATGAGATAAAGGTAATAAAATAAACCAAATAATACTAGAAACGCAATCGGAGAGCACAAGCAGCTAATTTCCATATTATCGTCCTTACTTCATTTGATCATCAGAACATGTCTTTTTCACTAACAGTCGAATATCATTAGAAACCTTGTTACACAAATCATCCTCTCTGACCTCTAGTTTTTTTCTTTTTGTGCTTTATTTTCTTGTTTATTTCAATAGAAAAACTAAAACCAAACACTCGCCTCAGGGTGGGCTCCAACACCCAAACATTGTGTTAACAGACTGACCCACTAACCAACATTTAACAACGACCAACATTTAATCATCTGGTCCTGGTCCATTAGCAGCATTTACTCAACATTTCATTCAAATACTTTTATGACTTCTCTAACAAACGAACAAACACTGGCAAAAACAGAGGTAATAAGTGAGCAGTCCTTTGAAATGGGGCTCAAAGTCATCAATGTACTGCTGATTGTCTCATAAACCTGTACTTCTTCACCCTCCCTCCATGACGTTGCCCTTGGTGGTTGATAAAAAGGCGTTTAGCTCTATTTGGAGATATTTAAAGCTTAGTTCCAAACAGACACATGAACAATGATATCCAAACATCCTAAACCACTGCTGCAAAAATAATCCACGTCTCCTCTGTTTATCCTAACCCAGTTTCCAACACGCAAAAGTATCATGCAAGTTTATATAATGCAAATGTTCACGTCCTCCCAGGAGATTAAGGGTTTTTAAACTTTTGGTTTTGTTGCCTGTTAGGGTTGCAGAAAACTAATGTGAAAGGTTTGTAGAATTGGACAAATACAGAACATATATAACTCAAAGGCATAAATAATAAGGCATAAATATACGAAAAAAGAAAAGATTATCCTCTCTCCTGAGAATGTGTGCAGTCATAGTTTAACTGAAGCAAATGTTTTATTGTAAGATAGTTGTTTCGTGGGCAACAAATAGGAAATGGGAGAAATTCACTTTTATATTCAGTGTGAAAACTTTTTTGTTTTATTTTTATTTTAATGAGTAGCAGCAAAAACACTGTCCTGTTGCTTTTGTATCTTGATAGATGAAATAGATGAAATTTGTTTTGTTGTTTTTGTTTTTTTCTTTTCTGAAGTCGTCCTACATGAACCGTATACTCCTTGTTAGCGGTTCAAAGCCCAAACCTTTGCGTCGGGGTGTCTTGTCATCTACAGCGGTGTGCGACAGGAATGCGGTTGCTCATTTGTGCACTTTTATCTCTAGTGTGTCAAACTGTGTGTGTGTGCGTGTTATATAACAATGGCTCCTTTGTCCTTCTCTCTCAGGTTATGACTTCTGTGCAGAGGGACTCGTTTGTGGAGAAAACTCTGAGTGTAAAAACCGGAATACTAAAGCCGAGTGCGAGTGCAAAAGTGGCTACGCGTCCATCCACGGGGACTCGACATACTGCGAAGGTAGGACGTTACGCGATATGGAGCTCTACTCTGGTCCACTCGAGCCAATGGTAATGACTGTTGGCACTTGAAGTTAAAAGCACAATGGGCGGCAGCTTTTATTTGATTGGTCTCCTTAAGCGGCACGCTGATGCAGGTTGTGGGCTGCTGACAGCTTTGTAATGAGCTGGTGTTAACATCAATGTATAACAGGATGATGAATGGCTATGAGGGAACAAAGACGGTTCTGAGGCATTTATGTGCTGTGTTGTGAGCTGGGAGTGGAAGCCTTTGTGTGTGTGTGTGTGTTTGTCGGCTGTGAACGTGTGTGTGTTTGAACACTGACGTGTTGATCTCTGTCTGCCTCCATTGCCGTCACGTCCCTGTTGGTTTGATGTTATAAACGCACCAACGCCGGCAGTGATATGACACTAAAGTAATAGTTACTCTTGTCCAACCTCGTGTGCGCTCTGTGCAGTTCGGACTGGGCACAGTGTGGTTTTCGAACCAAAGAAGTTCTGTGCGTTGAGTGTTTCCAGCCTAAATTGCTGAAATCCTCCCTCTCGCTGTGGCTGTTGGAGGCTCAGGGCATTTGAGATGGAGCTAATGGCCTTATTTGATTTGGAGGCTTGAGAAACACATCGGCCGATTGGAGGAGTTCCTCCTCGCTATGCGCTCTTGTCTTTGGTTCGGAGCCCCGGCAGGCTGCATTGGCAAAAAACACGCAGAGAGCCGAGAATCCGCCAGTCTCCCTTTGATCTGCATGGTAAAGAGGTTTACTGAAAGCTCCGCCACAACGGGTTTCAGCGGCGCGCCACACGAGTGAGGGCTGGGAGATGCTGATTGTTAGATCAACAGTGTAAATCATAAAGCCACGCCGTTATCCGTGTTTAGGGGTTACCCCCCCCCCCCCCCCAAAGGCCGCTAATGCTCACATTGTAAATGGATTAGCTGGAGTCCTGCTGTACTGTATGATGATATTTGACATGGCTGTACGCGCACCTACAAGTGAAACTAGCTCAGGATTACACGCTCCAGTAGTCCCACCCAATACCCAGCGGTCCGACAGGGTGTCAGTGATTCTTGTTTTGTTTTAATGAAGCAAATTAATTTACACGTATTATGGAAACAGGAGACGGTGGCGGGCCTCGGCTCTAAGCTGTCGCCAAACAAGACAAATATCCTCCGTAATGATCCAAAGCGGAGTGATGGGCGATTATGCTGTGTACTTCTCTTGACGTTATGATCCAACTATGTCCTACATTTAGTAGGACCTGATGAACCTAATACCTTTACTTTCTTGCAATGGTGGTGCAAAGGGATCATTGTGCGCCGTCTTTGCCAGCAGAGGGTGTAGGTGAGCTCTCTGTCCAGTTAAAGGTGATTCCAGTCATTTGTAATATGAATCCTATGTGTTGATCGATGCCCAACTGTAGATCAGTTCTTATCTAGAACAATGTCGAATGACACGTTCATCTCCATCGTTTTCCTTCATTATTTTCCGGTCCGATACTTCTTAGATGTGCATCCAAAAGGCTGCTGGAAACATGACTCCTGTAACTTTTGTCATGGTTTGGATGAACTTGCCCTCTATGATCTCTTTCTCTAAACCACCATCCAGTGTACATTTTATGCCACAGCTGCCCACATTAACAGTATTAGTAATTGCCAAATGTCCATTGACATTACATGTCATAGTAAAGCACAATATACATAAGGTTGGCTTGATATTATATAGTGAGTATATGAACCAGCGCCACTATCACGATTTGATGTTTATAAAATCAGTCATTCATCTCACTTATCTATTTATTCCATTATTTTTTTATCATGAACTGCGCAAGCAAATCTGCCCCCAGAGGCAGATTAGAACTGTCGTCCTCTAATTAGAAAATCACAAGATAACCTCTTAACTTCCTTCATATCACAGTGTAACGATACGTCTAATGAATCTTTGTAGTCAGAGACGTTATCGGTACAAATGGATGAATGTTGTGAGACCGAGAGGTGCTGACTTGGTGTTGTGGCTTGTTTCTCTTTCCAGCTCAGTGCGTCACGCCACCTGATGCCGCTCCGTTCAGCACATTGTACTTTTTTTTTTTCTCCCCCCCCTCTGTGTTTGTTCTAATGGGCTTATCATAGGCTTGTTATCCTCATCAGCTCTTGTTTATGCTGTCAGTGATATTCTTGGAGTCCCAGCAGATCCTCTGCATCCTCTGTCAGCGCCGGAAGACACAGGCAACATTAGCATTGTTGTTGTTATGTTGACAGCTTGCTAATTGAAGCATACAAAAAAAAAAAAAAAATCCTGCCTTGTGAAGACAATATCCTGACCTACTGAGAATACAAACCTGAATACAGAAGGCTGCCGCTGCTGCTGATGTCGAGAAGAGCTGCATCAGATGAAGTCATTAGCTTTTTCTCACCTGGGTGCAGCAGGGATGGTCGTCACCGCAGAGGCCTCCCTGTCGCTCTCTGAGGTGGTTGAAATCCCAGCAGGTTTTAATGTGGACCCAAAGAGCATCGACATAGAGGAGATCATTCTTCCACTGGGCATATTTTTGTGTTTTTTTTTGTTTTTCTTTCTGTGATGTCCCACTCTACGGGATGTGTTCGCCTCTTCTGCGCCCTGCTTGAAATCCAAGCTCCATCACCATGCTGCGTCTAATAGTGGGTGAACACATTGGAGGAATATGGGCATTTGGAAAGATGCTCAAACTCAAGGATGTTGGCGTAATGCAGCTCAGAAGCCCATTTCCATAGAGACGCTCTCAGGAGCTGGTTGCAGATTCGTCCTGCTGTTAAAAACCCCTCAGAGGTCACAGACAACATTAGCTCCTTTTGTCCTCTCTAATCCATTTGATCGAGTACATGATATGACATCCTCTCTACTTCCCCCATACTTGTCAATCACCAGCTAGAAGCTGTTTCATTTGTCCCACAGACTCTGCCCTGCTGTCTTTTTCTTTGCTGTGGGTAATAAGATTAGAGGCGAGTATGAAGCAAACACATCAAACCTAACGGGTTATTTCTGTTTGTTCAGCTTGCTTTCATTTAGCTCCGGAGCAGCTAAGCTTCTTGGGTTCAGGGACTCACTCCACAATGTGTCCCCTTATAGCTAACACGCTCCAGGAGACACTCTGTGATGTCCCTGATCTCCGGTCGGTCTCAGCTGACACCGCAGCAGATTTTTAAAATCTCTCTCTCTTGCTTTTAACATCCACAGAGAACAAGTGCTTGTGGGTTGGCAGCAGCTGCTGTGGAAGATTCTTAAAACACTTTTGAGACTTCTCGGTCGACGCGCTGCCGTATTCTCACTGATGTCACCTTCTCGTCTCACGGGGACCTAGGTGTGTGACAGCTATTAAAGATATCATTCAAATGAACCACGAATCAACTCACCATCCTCAAACACGACTTTGAATTCTTTCCGTTTACATCTGTCAGCCGTTGGTTGCTAAGTGCCGCGGTGGCGTCTGGCAGCGGGCGTCTGGTGGGGTACAACCTGGATGAGTGGCCACTTCTACAGGCAACTTAGAGCGGATTAATTACTAGATTCTCACTCATTATGTCTGATTTGTATTCAGAATGACAATAATGTCTAGAATGTCCAATGTAGCTCCCCCTACTGGTCACTGGAGCCATACCCTGTATTTTATTATTATTATTATCCTTTTATCTCAATGCATTGTAGAAATGGTACACTGAAGGTGAAGTGCCATCTATCCTCTAATTATAAACGGAGGCAGCCAGCGACCACCGACCGTGTGTAACAATTTGAAGGGAAATCCAACCAGTTATGTGAGTTATATGCGAGCAGACACACAATGTGCCCGCACTCTTGGGGTGAGGGTAATGAAGGGTCAACGCTACCTCTGGGCAGGATAACATTATTACCAGTCATCAGTGTAGATTCAGGTCATTTCACAATGCGATTCCCCATCGGGCTTCAACGACACATACGCTCAGTTGCATTCCCGTAAAGTGGCGATCACAGTGGGCAGCGTATCTCGGAAACTCAGACGTTTTTTACAAGACGACCACCTGCTTTGCACTCGCGCCCGCTCTTAGTCGATGTGGAGGTAAGCAGGGGGGGGGGTGGACGTTCCCTTTTTCCTTCATTTATATTTGCGTGTTCATTTGTTGCGAGCTCCCATCTGTTGTTGATGTCGTACATGTCTCTAGTTCACCCTCACATCCTGTGTTTACTGAGATGCTCAGCTCGCTTTAGTAGTAGAGGTTTCCAGATTCTACATCCCCAGCGAATAAGTTTGAGGATTTTGGGAGACATTTGTGGAGGATTGTGCCAATTTTATCTCGCAATATTGCCGTGACTGATAGAGATGTTGTTATCCCATGTTTGCAGATGCGCTGAGATGATCTGTGACATTTGGCTCCTGGGTGGGAAGACTGTCGTGAATGTCTGTCACACACAGATGGAGGGATTTATGAGTGGTGGGAGGCTGCAGATGCACAGATCCCTAGGAAGGGAAAACCTGGAGGAATCCTATCCCACCGTCGCTGGATATGAGCTAATCAAGGGCAGCAGCTGCCTGCAGAGCTCCTGCTGTGGGATGAGGCGGTGTTTATTTGGTGTGTGAAGCTGTCCCGATGTTGCAGTTAAGCTCAGGAAAACACGATGTCTCCTCCTCAACTACGCAACCTGCCTGCATGTTCAAATGAAAAGGAAACTTTGAGTAGCTCATAGACATTTGAACTTCTTTCTGAGTAGACACCCAGACGCAAAACATTGTGTCCTGTTAATGTTTTCTTTGATATGAAACCAATTTATTTTGAAAATGATCTCGTATAACATGAGTACACACACCTGGAAACCTCATCTCGCATCATAGACCACTTCACAGCTCAGTGCTTATGAGGCAAATGGAGGTTTGTGCTGAGAGGCGTAATGAGCAGTTAGTGTTTATCCTCATTTGTCCTTCTCTTTCCCCGCCACGATAATGGAAGAAGCATTGTGTGTCTGTCTCTAGTGGTGAGGGCTGTCCACGCTGACCGAATTGTCTTTCATTCAGCGGCAATAAAGATTAATTGTCTGCGTTTGTTCTTCTGGGAATCGATCAGGTTTTCTGCTGGCATTGTGAGGTGGTAAAACAAGGATGGAATGACAAGGAATGACGCAGCATCTCGTATTTCTTCTTCTTCCTCTTCTTCTTCTTCTTATCATTATTATTATTATTATTATTTTGAGCACAGTGAATACGACATTGATAATGATGAAGGAAATCTTTGCATTTCTCCTCCAGATGTTACTAACAATGTGTTCTTGTTATCTTTTTTTTTTTATAGATTTAATTTGTGTTGGCACAATAAAGGCTTATCTTATCTTATGTAAAGATATTTTATCTTGTGAGGATGTCTGGATGAAGAGATTGGAGCTTAAACCAAATCATTGTTAGTCGCTCGATCAGAGTGTAGATGAGCGTGGGAAACACCCAGAGGGGCTTTGGTCTGCTGCCACACTGGTTGTGGCTCCTGTTGATGAAGAGACTATGTTGTCCAATGAAACCATCCTGTTTGAAGGATAACAGAGCTTTATTCCATTTAGAACTTGACCAGGCCTGTGTGTGTGTGTGTGTGTGTGTGTGTGTGTGTGTGTGGGGGGGTGTTGAAGAGAAGCTAGCAGCGTGCTACCTCTTCTAAATATAAATGTTGGCTGGCATTTTTACAGCCGACAGTTGTTCACCAGTTCTCAGCATTTACTGCGGTGAGTCGAATGTTGGTGGTGAGAGGAAAGACGGCGGCTGTGAAATAAAACAGAATTATTTAATAACCAGCATTTCAAAAAAGATGGCGAACATGACAATAAACTTTCATTGCTCCGACAGAAACAATGGAAGAGAGGAAAAAGTGCTTCTAGCCCTACAGCATGGTGCCGAAATGAGGTTCTTTGTGCAGTCGGATTGCTTTTACTGAGCAGTAACGATTTACATTCTTTTCTCTGAAGTTGTGTGTGTGTGTGTGTGTGTGTGTGTGTGT
>JBBMJM010038909.1:0-11153 GCA_037832705.1 Centriscus cristatus
CAGGGTTAATCCGCACCGGCTCTTCTGTTCTTAAACTTGCTATTGCTAAAATCAAGAATAAAATCTGTGATCTACAGTTTTCAAGTGATCTGTTCTTCCTTTTTTCAAGAATGTTATTTGTCCACTTTTGTGGCTTGATATGGCACAATTTCTTTGTTGTAACTAAATTGAGCATATTATTCATTTATTCAAGTTTACAATGATCATAGTGATGTCGCAAAAAAACATTTGATTTTTTTTTTCTTTCACGAAGAAACACAAAGGCACAAATCAACAATCAAAGTGCAAATCTGTTCTGTTTATGCTTACACGACCAGCAGTAACAGAATCAGAATGGCTGCAGGATGTGCTGACTGCCAGTGTCCAGCAGGTGGCAGCAGGGATCATCTGCAAACAACACAACTCAAGTCCATGTGTCCTAATTAAAGGAATGTTGAAAGAAAAAAGAAAGTCTGAAGAAAAGAGTCCGACCAGGGGTGTTGTATGTATTGTGATAAGAACAATGCTGCTGCACTGACCATTTCAACCCATAAGACATCACCAGAGTCAATTACATAAGCACAACTGTCTTTCTTTCATTAAAAATACTTGTGAGATTGAGCAGTTTCAATCATAATGTCAGACAGAGGCTGCAGATAAACATTCACTGATAATTCATTGATTATTAACCGCATATGATGTTGAAACACCAAAGAAGCTTTGATGTGGTGTCGACTGAAGTGTTTGAATGAACTCGTTTCATTACATAACAGGGAGGCGACAATTGATTTGGTTCAGAAATATTATCCACATGTTACATCAGTGACGGCAAACCCAATGTAAACAGACACAAGTGGAATAAAAGACGACTGTGGAGGTGCGGCTACAGTCTCTCATCCTCCATCCATGATGATGACGATGATGCCTGCTCTGCTCGCTGCAGCCCTGCTGCTGCTCCCCGGGATTCAAACTCAAGGTGAGCTTCAGAATAATCCAGACAAACCTTGTTTGAACTGTGACTAATTTATTTTGTCCAATTTCGCCCTAGAAGTGAGAACAGTTCCCATCGATCTGGTGGTGGAGAACAGCCTGCTGGGCGCCTCCCCGTTGACCTACAGCACCCACGCGACCTATGGGGGCATCCTGCTGGGCGCCATGAGGCGACTGATGGACTCAAACATGGACTTTAAGTAAGTTTAGCTATATTTGTCCTGTTTGTGTCAAAAATATCATGTAAACAAACAGTGACTCAGTGTTCATGATGAAGTTTTAAACTGAATGTATGTAAACACAGTTCCACGTTAAAACATCCTGCTGTTAATTATTCATTCATTCATTAATTCAGGGCTTCAGAGGATGTGTCGAGTGTTTGGAGCTCGACCCTTTTTTATTCTTTTAGTGGACACTTGTTCATCGTTCCATTTGGTGCTCCAGGTTCTCCTACATCGAGGACCCAAACCACGGCCCGTACCTGGTGAGCGTGAATGGCGTGGCTGGAAATGATAAAGATCGCACGTACTGGGAGCTCCTGGTCCAAACAGCAGATGGAAATACTATCAGGCCAGATGTTGGTAGGTCAATATTGAATATATCGTATCACAGTATGTTATATTATATTATGAAAATGTGATGCACTCTGTGGGTCTGTCCGGTTTGCAGGTATTGGATGTTACATTCCGAAGGCTCATGAAAAAATCATATTGAAATTTTCTAAGTGGTGAAAACTCAGCGGCCACTGGACATCGACATGACATCATGTCCAGGATTAAGGATTTTGTGTTTCCTGAATAAAACATCCTTAACGTCCCCTCCTGAACCCTTTCTCCTTTCCTTACGCTGTCTATTCTGGATCCTCTAAAAAGGCATATTGTTGAAACGACACAAAATCAATGTGACACAATCAATTTGCCATCAGAATGTTACAGCGTGACGTCATTGCCTACCTGTCCAAAATTCTACCTGTTCCATTCCTCCACCACACTGGTTTAGCTCAGTCGTTACTTAGATGATGTGGCTATGATGATTATTTTCCCCTCCTCCCCCGATCGAACCACGGGCGCTGCTCAGCGTTTTGACTTTCTTTTCTCTGAATAAAAACATACAATATCAACTTCACGCACTTGTCACTGTCTGAAAGCCAGAAACAAAACAATTGAAATGGGGGGAAAAAAGTGCAGGACAGCGCCCGGGGTTCGATCCCGAGTAGGGACGGAGATCAGGGAATTCTCGAAGAATTTTCTAGTCGAAGTAACCCCTGAGCTATACCGGCACAGAGGCTCCAGGCGAACATGTGTTTTATTATTATTGAAATATGGTCATGGAATAACCGGTATGATTAAATTATGACTTTGATGCCTGACTTCCGCATTCTGCTGCACCACAAAAAGTCAAAGGTCGCGTTTATTGCTGTCGTACATTCTCGAAGCCAGGCGACTTATTCTCTACATATGGAGGGGTGTCCTACGTTTTCCTCAATAGCCCTTCAACCGCAATTTTACTTCACTGTCAATACACATGAACTGGTCAAGGTGTGAATCTGTGCAATAGATCGTCGATTCGCTGTGGCGACCCCTGAAGAGGGAAAGCCGAAAGGAGAAGAAGAAGATAGTATTTTGCCTCAAGGGGGCGCCAACGGACACTGTTGTAAACTGATCTGTAAATGGAACATTTACAGTTAAAACAAAACAGTTATGTTCGGATATATGCGCCTTTAAACACGAGTTTCGTTCTTACATAAATGTTTTGGTGCGCTGTCGTGTGTGTGTGTGTAATTGTGTGTGCGAGAAGAACTCGCGATATTCTGGAGGGAAAAAACGCTCAGATGACGTATATCCTGTCACGCATGCGCACATGCGTCACTCGGGCTGATCTGTTGACAAATACGAGTAGGAGGGACCACTGCGGCGTAAGTCGATCTTTGTTCACAGTAGAGCGTTTTGCTAAATAAACCTCTATTATGTTCGCAATGCCCCCAATTAAATATAAGCGCTAAGCCTGTAGTTATCATATAGTTCGTACATTGTGTCTGTCTAGCCACCAGATAGAAATTGCTCTGTTAAACATCTGTACAGAAAACCGCTGGGCCGAATATTTTGAACGAAATGTAGGATTCTGCATCAAGTTAGCAGTCATGCTACTGCCAATTTCCGCCATGTACCAACACATTAAAACACGTATTTGCGCAGACGTTGAGCTTGGTCCGACCAAGATGGCCGTAAAACTTCAGATGAAGACTAAACATCGTAATTTTAGCAAAAATATTTAAGGTGCTTTTCCTCGAATCGTTCATCTTTGTTGTGGCGACTCATTTTCCTCAAAGCCTACGCCTTTATTTTGAAGGCAAAAACGGCCACCCCCGTCTCCGTGCTTGTAATTAGTTCAGCTTTTTTCCGCCTTCGCAATTCAACAACGCAAGCTATCATCGTCTGGGATTTGTTCGAAGTCGTGTTAATTCAAAAACGCAGTGGATTAATTTTTTGTAAAACTCATATAATTTCATTTTATATTATTGTATCTAACCAGCCTGGCTGTAGTCGTGAGTGAGGGCCGTCTCCTGGTCCAAGACTGTCGGCAGAAATGAAGAGGTGAGTTGAGTCGTTTTTGTTCGTCATAGTTACTTTAGGGGACCTATATCACAGAGCACGTTTAACAAAAAAGCAGAGTTCCTTAACCTTAAAACAAGGGAAAGCTTTGGGTTTCAGAAAGAACTGTAAATCGAACCTGAGAACCAGAGGTAACTTTATCTGAGTCAGTTACCATGGTAACTGCTAAGCTGACTTGCAATATACATTAGGGTTTATCAAGGGGCCTGTTTCAGAAAGTAGGCTTAAGTGAAAATCCTGAGTTTGTTAATGCTAAGTGGAAGAAAAATTATTAATTCTTCAAAGTCAAACCAAATGCCAAATGCCATTGGAGCTTCATGATTTAGTATAGTGTAGTATAGAAGTATATTTAAAGGTAAAATTCCACCATGTTGTCCCATTTCAGAACTAACAAACTCAGGAATTTTTGCTAAATCTGGTGTCTGGAACAGTTCCTCTGGACTGACCCCTCCTTCTTTTAGAGTCCGAACATTGTCTATGTTATTAAATGTAGTTTTCTGGTGTAATATTCCATGTTAGGTTGAGGAGGCGGATTTACTGAAAATAGTTCAGAATTAGATCAGAAGCGTCATTGTCCCTTGAAACCACCAGACTACAGCATCTGTCCTGTGCTTGTGTTTGTGCAGCCAACAGAAAAGCCCTGAACCAGATGAGAGCGTTATTCTCAATGAGGAAGGTAACTGTGCATCTATTTCTACATCTATGAAGCTGCATTAGAAATACGTTCTCAGTTACCACATCCAGACCAGACCCAGACACGACGGAGATCATCATGACGGAAACCAGATCACTGATTTTGTACTGATTTTCTGTACTGACCCTTGTTCCTGACAGGGTCCGTAGCCACTGCAGAGGACCCTGCAGCCATTGCAGCCATTCAGTCGGCAGCCACCTTCACCGACCAGCCCATCAAGTATCTTTTTAAAACGGAAGGAGCAGGCGGACAGGTAGGGGAGAAACTGTGAAAAGTGTGAAGTGTCTTGCAAATGATTTAGAAGCTGAGTGGTACATCTCGAAGTGGAAATGATAGACTTGATCTTGTGAAGGTGAAATGCATGATAAATACCAGCCATTCATAACACATTAATTTTGTGCATAATCTGCATATTATATGTAATACATTCATAAATCAAAAAGGTAAACTAAACAATGAATGTGAATTAAATAAATTGTATATATTGTGCATTTATGCACATGTGGACATTTCATCAAACACAATGACATTTCTCAAAGACAATGAAAATTAAATAAATAACATATTTTATGGACTATAATTCACATCTGTCAACAAATACGTCATGAAGAGGAAAAAAACAAATATGAGTCGCAAGGTATTAGATGGTGCATGAATATCGTAATTTATTTCAGAAGAATCAAATGTCCAAGAACTGATGTATAATCTGGAAAGGAATATATTTTAAAATATATCATGTACATTCAAAGATGATAGTCAGTTGATTTTCTCCAGGTGAAACCACTCATGTGTCCGGCACATCGTTTTTGAAATCAGCTATCTGAAACCAGTTTGAACCAGTTGAAAGTGATGCTGCACCCCTAAGTCTCATTAGTTCGTTCAACTTGTTAGCGTGTGAACTATGTGTCTCTGCCTTCCGCTCCAGGTGACCTACAGAGTGATTCAGGTGTCCGATGGCCAGCTGGAGGGTCAGACAGACGGAGCGGCCGCAGTCAGCCTGGTCGCTGGTTTCCCAGCAACCACCCAGGCTGTCACACAGGTGAGACTGTCTGGATGTACTGATGTTTTTTCAGTGAAAATCGACTCGCTATGCTCCTCACATTGACTGTCGACCAGTACGCCGTGTTCATAAGAGAAACAGGTCGACATTTTAACGGTACAGGAGCTGCGGTGTTCTTCAGAAGAGAGGCGGGTGGATACAGTCACTTCATTAATTCAGGGAAGTTCTTGTGTTACAGCAGCAAGTACAAAACTGGTGAGGTGGACACAAGGTCATATTTTACAAAAGGGTGAAAGGTGTAACTTGAAAATACAAGATCGGGGGAAAAAGTAGAATTAACATTATTTACTATAGGTAATCAAAAAGATATACTACGAGCAATATCGTAAGAACATGTGCAGCCGGATAGCGGAGGAATATTCCAGCACATCAAACACTACGGTCTTCTCATCCACTCGGGCCGCCCCTTATCACCTCCAGGGTTGTCGCTTGCAACATTTCCAACAGAATTTCCTTTGTGTTTGATTAGATACGAGACACCGCAGTGTAATGACCCCCCCCTTTCACCCAGGTCAGGTGATCCCCTTTTAAGTGAATTGAATATTTGTTTGTGCTTCAAACTCGCTGCTTCATTTTCTTCTTGTCCCAACTTCTATTCAAAATATGCGACATCGTTTGTGTGTTTTAATATCTGTGAATGTCCCCGTGTTCATTATTTTATTCTTCTCCAGTCTTATTTTCTTCTCTTTCTTTTACATGTCGTAAATAAAACGTCTAATCTCTCTCTGTGTCTCTTCCCCGTCAGGCTGTGTTCTCCCAGTCGGAGGGGCTCGAGGGCGACAGCAGCACCGAGACTCAGTACGCCTACTACCCCGCCACCATCGCCGACACCGCCGCCGGCACCATGGTGACCACAGTGCAGGCGTCGGACAACCTGCTGGGTCAGACCACACCCACAGGTGATGACGACACAGCCGAACAACTCCCAGCTTCCCGTCTGTTCTATGCACCTGACTTTTACATTGTGTCTTTCAGGGCAGCTGTATTTAATGATGTCCCCCCAGGAGGTTCTGGCAGGATCCAATCAAAGGACAATCGCCCCTCGCACTCAGCCGTACATCGCGTATGTCGCGTGCTGCTTCTGCTGGTAACGACAAAGACCAACAGCCGTCTCAAAGCACAGTGTGTTGTTTTTTGTCCAGAAAACAAGAAGCTCCTCGGGGATCCAGAGACGAGAAACGCCGAGCACAGCACAACGAAGGTGAGCGCAGAGTTGACTGGGGGCCTTTTGTGTTTTATTTTTTTTCTTTTGTCTTTAAGACTTTCAATGAACTTCTTCCTCTCCTCCATTTCTAAGAGCTGCTCATGTGAATGCTGTGAATATTAGAATAGTCTGATTCTGAAGTGTCATGAAATAACTTGTGCACAGACCATGTATATATTTAACCCTCTCAGACCCTGTATACACATACATTGATATTATATTTCAGCACCATGATTTTTTGTGTAAAACCTTTCTGAGATTCTAGTGCTAATGCTACATAAACAATAGCAACAACAACAATAATAATAATAATTATTATTATTATATTATTTATACTTTTTTTTAACACTCACAGCAAGAAGGAATATAAATACACAGCCATTAAAAGGTCTTAGGAGGTTCAAGACTTCAGCCAGAGGGATTCAAATATTCAGAGTCGTTTGTCCAAACAGTTGAGCGCCGACGCAGAGACAAGATCAACAACTGGATTGTGCAGCTGTCGAAGGTGATACCGGACTGCACGGTGGACTATACGAAGACGGGACAGGTGAGTTGGGCTGTGTCACGCCAGAGATGCAGAGATGTTACCGTTGTTTTCCACAGCTTTTCACACGACCCCCCCCCTCCCTCCCTCTGTTGTGTCTCAGAGTAAAGGAGGCATTTTGTCCAAAGCCTGCGATTACATCAAGGAAGTGCGACAGAGCAACCTGAAACTGGGGGAGGACATCAGCACGCTGGAGCGTCTCAGGATTGACAACCAGCTGCTCCGACAGGAGGTATGTCCACACATCTCTGCACGGGTTTCAAGCAGTGATGCTCATTATTCAGTCATGTGCAGCCTTTTCCAGTCAAGTTGGTTTGGAACATGGTGATGTCATAGTCAGCTCATGAGCCGTCACCTTTTCTCAGGTGGAAGACTGGAAATCCAAGAATCAGATCCTGAGGAACCTTCTGCGACAGCATGGCATTGTGGGATCATCCAGCTCAGACCCCCAGTGAGGAACCTGTCGGCAAAGAGGACAAAATATGGGCCAAACGAGTACTTGAAAAACTATCAGTTACTTTATTTGGTTAAGTGTGCATGAAATAATCAAATATAATCCAAAATGTCCAATCTAGTATTCTGGATAAATGACACCTTTAATACTTTCAATTTGCTTTTGAAATAACCATTACTCATGTAAATAGTAGTAATAACATCCCTGTTACAGTCCTCAGTACTGTGTGCAAACATGTTTCATCACCTCTAAGATACGACCAAACTAACTCAACTATCATGTTAGTTTCATCAGCAAAACTCTGCAATACTGTTTTTGTATAAAATGAACTCCAAACAATATTTCTTGTGGCTTTGTTTTTGTTTTATTTGTCCATATCGGTTTGACCAGATGATGCCACGTTTGTCATCTACTTTATACTATACGTTAATTGCGTTCTATTTTTCTACGTCCTTTCGTGGGTTTAATCTCACCGGGGGAAACTGTTCACATTGCACCAACGTAATGAACTAGATTGACGGTGGTGACGGTGGTTTATGGTTCTAGCTTTGCTATGTCGGCTGTATATGTATTAACTTTTTAAAAAATTCTATCTTGGTTTTCATGTTTTTTTTTCTTGCTTTGTCATTTTTGGCTTTAGGGTCCCTGGTGTATAGCGCCTACATTTAAATGCTAATACAGAACAATTCACATCATACAATTAGAAAAAAAAACTCAAGTAATGATTTTTTTTTTTAATTTAATGAGCCTAACATTTAGAATCATTTGTCTGGATTAAAGTCACATCCAGTACAGTATGTAGGTACCGTGATATGAGTTTGTGACCATATTTTATTTTGAAATACACCACCGGAAGTAATTCTATTCATTGACAGACGTGGAAGTAGGTACTGGACACTGTTTACGAAAGAAACCCAAAGCACATTTCTAACTCCAACCAATGATCTGTATACTGTTGGTAGCCGGCCACGGCACCTTGTTAGAGGCCCAGATCAAGGTAGGCAACTCGAAATGTTCCGACAAGTGGAAGCTAATGTCGCAGTTAGCAGTGCAAAGTTCGCGGTGTCGTTGTCGTGCTGCTGTCCGCCAAACTCTTTTCGGAATTTGATAATATTTAGTTTACATCTATAACAGCTAGAACTGCCTTCTGGTTGGTTAATTTTGAAGACGCCTAGAAGTTGCAATGATTAACTGGTTCATTCCGTTTAAGTGTAAGTATTTTTCATTAGCCAATGCTGTTTTATATGAAAGCATTCGTTTCATTAACCACGTAGCACTCCCTTTTCCTCCAGTACAGCGCAGCCGAAACTTAAGGGTTTTGAGCTAAACACTTCGATTAAATTCCCATAAAGCCCAGTTGTAAGTTTTTCTTCTATGACGAATTATTGTGAGTAATGTATTATTGTATTTAGTCATCACAAACCGCTGTGTTGGTGTGTGTATATTCATACAAATGAACGGAAATCCAAAAGAGGCCGATTTTCTTACGGAGTTTGGTTTACGGTTCGTCCACTGCTGGTTCGTGCTGGTTTGAATGGTTCTAAGCTAAAGCACAAAGGCGACACTGTTTTTTTTTTTTTTTTTTATGAGACACGTTATGGTTTCATACATCGAGTCCACTTGCTTCCCTAACTTATAATTTTAATTCATGCATTTGGAATCATGTTATTTAATGTTGTTAGATGATCAACAGCTTCCTATGTAAAATACAGGAAAAGCCTTTTAGGAGTGTCCCTCAAAATGCCTGACATACAGTATATCTTAAGGCCAATCCTGCGATGCAAATTTGAGAATTATTTTCACGTGATGATGATCTTCTTCTCAAACCACCTGTCACATACAAAGAGACCTGTTACAGGTGTGTCTTGTGTCCTTGAACAGTGTTTATAGTACGTCAGTGTTTAGGTTTATAACCTGTATTTGGCCTGCTTGGCCCTCCTTGTCCAGTACGATGACACAGGTTTGTACAGCCACCTCACTGGGGTCCCAAAGGCCTTGTTGCCGGGCATCGGAGGAAAGAAGATCCTGGACTTTTGGTGGGAAACGGTCAACATGTGCGTGACACCGACTGACGAACAGACGCGATGAGGACGCTGAAATTCTTCAATTGCTAATCGAAGGACTTTTTTCTTCCCAGGCGGCAGCTCTTCACTGAAGTCTACCTGGTCACCAACGCAGACAAGTGAGTGCGGAAAGGACGTTACGTTTATCTTCCCGACGGGACAGATATGATATGAATGGATGTCTGTCATCCTGAGTAGGTATAAGCACTACGAGCGCTGGGCAACTGCCAATGATTTCCCTGTGGAGAACGTGATAAACGATGGCAGCACAACGTTTGAGGACCGCCTCGGCGCCGTGGCCGACCTGGAGCTGGTCATACGCAGCCGCAAGCTGCAGGATGATATCATGGTGGTACGATGAGTTTACTGCGTCTGATGAAGTAGGATGAGCCACCATCTGTAGGACAATGACACGTCATCTGTGTGTAAGCAGATTGCAGGGGACATGTTGTGCTCCGACCAGAACTTTGACATCGCTCAGGTCATTCGCTTCTTCAGGTCAAAGGTGAGAGTGTAGTTAAAGTTAGAAAAAAAAAAAAAGCTTAGTGGTGTTGTTTTTCCATCAAGGATGTTCTTTTGTGTCTGTGCTGCTTCAGCCTGGGGAGCTGATCATCTACTACGAGATGGAGGAAGGTGAGAAAAGCTGCTCCAGGGGCATCGTGGAGGTGTGTCCCGACACCCACAGGTAGGACGAACCAAGCTAAGTTAAGTTCTTTGTTTGTTATTTTGGATTTTAGATTTAAATTTTTATTTTTTTTTTTTGAATCAGGATAACTCGCTTCCTGGAGAAGCCACAGGAAGGGCTGACGGTGTCCCGACTGGCCAGTGTGGTTTTCTACTGCATCCAGAGAGACACGCTGCCCCGCCTGTCGGACCTCCTCAGTCGGGAGCCTCAGGCCACCGACAGGTCATTCGGACGATTCTGGGTTCGTAAACAAACAGCAACTCTTTTTTACAACTGAAGTCACCTGACTTCAGTTGTCAGTGGTGATTCGTTATTGACCTTGTAGCAGCTTGACGTGTTCTTATGTCCGCTCTCATCCTCCTCAGGAGAGGCTGATCAATGAGGAGCAACTGGATGTGTTTGGAATGAAGCTCCCCACTGGCTTCCAGCTCATCGGACAAGTGGTTTGTGCTTTTAATATAAAACGAAGGCCCGTTGTCGGAAAACACTCATACGACTAAGTGTGTTTTGTGTTTTCTTTTGTCATCCAAGGGTCTGTCAGATTACACAAAGTGGCTCGCTCACTTCTCCACCAAACAACAAGACAACCTCGCTAAACCAATCACGTTCCGCTCGTATGCCAGGTGAGCGAACACGTTCACCTCGGAGCTGGTCCTCAGCTGACAGACTGGTTACGTCACAGGGTCGGTTTAATGGGAAATCCATCAGACGGCTTCAATGGAAAAACCATTGCTATGACCATCTGCAACTTCTGGGCTGAGGTGACGCTAGTGGAGAGCCAAGCTCTGGTAACACACACACACACACACACACACACACACTAGGGGTCCACTCCAGAAAGCAGGTTTAGATTAAACCTTGAGTTTGT
>JBBMJM010039020.1:2526-15656 GCA_037832705.1 Centriscus cristatus
TGCAACATGCCGCAGGAAAGAAATGCCTCGTCCTTACAGGAATGTGTCACTGATCCCACTAGTTCGGAATTGGTTGCAAGCATGTTGGCGCTTTCTTCTGACAGGTTCACTCCGGCCATTGAAGCCACATCATTGATGTCGTCGTCGTCTCTGCATAATGACACCTCGGTGTTTTCAGGCTACGTTTAAATCTTGTTGAACTTGGAATAGTTTGGTTCTTACTTAAAAGTGCCACCTGCTTCCCTCAGCTTATTCCTTTGAGCTGGCGTCAAGGCTGCAGCAGACACCTCTTTGTAAACAAGTGGCACCTCTGGCCTCATGGGACCTGACGGAGACAGAAGGTGACAGACAACAGTAAGTGGTCCTAGTCACACGATGACACATTTACACACACAAACGTTCGTTTGACAGGCTCACGTGGGTGCAGGTCTTTCAGCTGGATCTGCGGCTGTCCCAGCACGATGCGACTCGGAGCTGGATTCCTAAGGGTCAACGCTGGGGTCGCTGGCAAGTTTACCTGAGGTCTCAACATGGTTCTCTGCGGCTGAGGCTGGAAGATAAGTAGATGTACTCTGGACTTCTGTGCTATTTTGTTCATTTTACTCTTGATTATCAAGCAGTATAAAAAAAAAAAGATATACGCAGAAACAGAATGTTGCACATGTGACCTGATTCGCTGGTAACATCAGTAGTTCATGATCTGACGACTTCCTAACAAGGAATTATCTGACTGGGAAACGTTTACAATACAATATGATGGTTTTTGTCAGCACAAACTGGTTTTCTTTATTTCAGTGACTCACACACAGAACTACTTTATTCGCTGTCGCCGTGAATGTTGTTACGGATGTAGATGCTGGGTTTCTCCTGGCGTCCACTGCTAGTGGAACACACTTACCATTGAGGGGGTCAGTCCCGGCTTGTTGATGCACGGCTGGAACTGGGGCCTGCTGACCGGCGTACTGAGGCGAGGGGCGGGGCTACTCAGAACCACTGTGGTGGGCGTGGCCGGGGTGGTTGATGTGTACAGGACTGAACCTGATGCTGGCTGGGGGATCTGACGCTGCTGGATGAAGGCTGCCGAGTCTGGGGTCAGTTGCCTCAAGGCTGGAAGGCTTCTCTGTCGAGACAAACGGGGCTTTTTCATTGCACCTCATTGAGACGATACACCACATATACTGTCGTAGAATAAGCGTGTGGTTTAATGTCACCTTCAGGAAAGGCACGAGGTAAGGTTGGGGTGAGGAGTTGAGCTCTTTGTACAACTGGCTGGTGAATTCCTCAGCTTCCAGTTTGCCCTCCTAATAAAACAGAAGACCTGAGGTGAGAGGCATTTCATGACTCTCTTTGACCATAATCACGGTCAAAGGTAAACTTCTGGCTCGATCCCAGTCACGAGGTCACTCACCAGCAGGTCCTTGACCAGCTGTCTCACATTGGCTGCAGTCTCTGTCGACTGTTTCCCCGTGGATGCCAGCTTGATCAATGTCGACAAGAAGTTCTTACATTTCTTCACATTCTCCATTGTCTCCTAAGAGGCACACAGGTTGTATTTAGACTGGGTCATTCAAATTTCCTTAGCAGGAACACAAGTCCAATCTCTTTCTGACCGCTGGTGCGACTCACTTTGCTCAGTGTTGCTGACGTGCCCGTGGTCCCGGTTGTTTCGCTGCCTGTCCTCTGGCCCATCACTGCAACTGAACTCTAGCAAGACGGATTTCATTACTGTTACAGTCGTTGTTATGGGTACGAAGAATGTAGAGGTGTTTCGAAGCTGCTTTCAAGCCTACGTTTCAGGTTTGGTGAATAAAGTGATATGTTGCAATTCAAAAACAATCTTCAATCATTTGTTTCAAACGGTATATTGTGGAAACAACTTGTGCAGCTTGTGTTTGATGTCTGACAATCTTTTGGAACAGACACAGACTGGTGCGAAACCTTCATAAGAGAATCCTTAGCAGGTAGTTGGAAGAGACAGATGTCCTGATGTGGTTGCCAACCAATTTGTCTGGTGTCTACTAAAGTGGGACAGTCAACTACTCTAAACAACAGATACAGAAAACGTTAAAACTTTAAAAGGAATTTAATAATGAGAATAAGAGGTATTTTATCATTTTCTGACGATTAAAAAACCTTTACATATGTTTAGCACATATATGGCATCCTCTCCATTATTCAATTTGTTTACATTATGTGGTCAAAGTGTCCTGTTCAAGTGCCCTGTTTGTTTATAAAGCGTTGTCCTTGTTTATAACCTGAATTCCATGTGAAGCTTTAAGGACGTTGATTTCTGATGAAAACATAATTAAACATTGCAGAATTGTCCCCATTTACTGATGAATAAACCTTTTTTTCAGTTCAAATAACAAATTAGCAAACTAATTAATTAACAAACTAATTAAAACACTGAGTATTGACTCTACACAAAAAGACGGTGTTACCTGGGGGGTAGGAGGTCTATGAAGAGCTGTGGTGGCCGACAGTGATGTTGGAGGTGGACCACTCTGTCGAACAATGCCACTGGGAGCCACTTGTCTGCTGCTGATGGGGTTTCCAGGAGTCTGACAGAAGCCATAAACAAACACAACAAACGCTAAGTCCTCGAACCGAAAGGACGACATTGAACTCGTAGGCTTAAATGTCGATCAACAACAAAAAGACACATTGCTTTTAGGTTGGACAAACTGCGTCCTGTGAGTCCCCTCTCATCTTCCTGTCAATGAGTTCTTGGTCACTCCTAATTGCTGCACATACAACAAGCTTTCTCGGCAACATGTGTGACCTCACCTGGTCCTGAGGCATGACTGTAGGCGCAGCAGTCCTATGTGTCATACCCCCCTGTGCCTGAGCCTGCATCTGGGCCAGAGCCTGCTGAGGAATCAGCAGCAGTTGTCCACTCTCACTGCGCACAAGCACCATCCCTGAAGCAAGTCAGACTTTGTATGAGGCAACTATGTCTACGTCAACATAGGCCTGTTTAACATCACAGGTTTAATGAAAACTAACACAAAACTGCAGAGTTGTATATAATCGCATGGTTACTAATCTACTTAAATCAGAACATATTAAACATTGAAGCCATTTAGTTTGAATTCTGTTCAAATATTTTAGGACTAACAAAGTCACCTTTGATTTGAGTTAACCTGCTTTCTAGGGTGTTTAGTGACAAACTAAGGTAGGTAACCCCAGAAAAAAGAAATTCAAAACACCTGTAAACAACACATAGAGCAAACCTAAAAAGTTAAGTAACGTAACTTCAAGTAACGTTACCTGCATTTGCAACATTCCTAAAAAAAAAATACACGTTTAACCACTTACATTAACATGTCACACATAAACAAACACACAACTACGATATATGTGTGTTTGATGTATTATGTGTATTCTGTCCAATGTCATGAAGTAATAATGACCGGGGTATACTCACCAGGGGGGAGCTGGATGTTATGTATACTGGGTTGTCCGGGGGATGCCTGGGGAAGCCTCGGGGGCAACATCTGGGGCGTGGGGGTTTGGGTCCCCGAGAGACCGACAGTCAGCGGAGCTCGGGGCGCGCTGACAGGCGCGGGAGTGACAGCGTGCTGCGGGGCTGACAGCAGGACTGTGGCGGGCGACCCTGCGCCGACAGACGCAGAGGTGGACGGCTGGCTGCTGCTGGCAAGTGTTCCGATAGTCGGACCTGTTGCACCGGAAACCACCGCGGGTCTCACACCGTTGTTCCCGTTTAAAGTCGCTCCCGACCCCGCGGGTTGCATAGGCAGTTTGCTGAGTGTTACAGTGGCTCCAGCCGCCGGACCCACAGCCGCGACACTCTGGGAGTTCATGAGAGGCGTCTGAATGACAGTGTTCACCGTCGCAGTGGCCAGACTTTTGGAAAACACTGGTCCACTGTCGGCAGCTGTGACGGACGTCGCAGAACTGCTGGTGGTACAAATGCCACTTGTCGTCCCCGCTGGGGGGGCAGCGCTTCCTGCACTCTGCTTGCTCATACTTTGGCTCTCATTGAACGTCTGCACGGACAACGAACCGGCTTTCTCCTGGTGACCGGGGGCATGAGTTACACCACCACTGACAAGTGTTTTGCCGGAGTCGGTGCTGGCCGTCGATGCGTCCATAGTTGAAACATGTTAAATGGAGACCCCCCTCACCCACCTCCCCTGCGCTTCAACTTGTTTTGAAGGACCAGAAACAATCCTGAACGTGATGGGGTCGACACTTGGGACACATGTACCTATTTTCCGTCTGCTTATTTTACGTGTTTACTCGGCGAGACTAAATGGAACGGAGCGACAACTCTTAACAGCATACCTGCTTAGCATTGGTCTTGACCAAGTCCCAGCTGGACATTAGCTAGCGCTTACCCCCCTTTTACCGGAGCTATAAGTAATTATCAAGTGTCTCAAGCCTGTCCAAGTGGTTATTGTGACACAAAAGCGACAGTCGTGAGTCTACAGACCGTACAGGATTATAAACTACCGCTTTATTCACCTCTGTGTTTAATATGAGCTCTTCCAGCGGGCCGGAGACAACCGCCATCTTCACTCTCCCACTAGCTTGTGAGCCGAGAGTACTTACCAACTGCTGCGCGCATGCGCAAATTAGCCGCGAGGGAAGCGTCTCGTCGAGCTGTGATTGGCTGTTCCGCCGAGTAAAAGGCGGTACCAATGGCTTCAACTGTCATTCCACGGAATGTTCGGCAGGCGACAACACCACAGCGAGTCGCAGCCGTTTGCATCAACTGTTACATCATAGGCGGCTTGTTTTCTTTGGTTCCACCACTAATTTCACTCGGAATTGTACACTACTGCTGCTAGTGCCGTACTAATGTGGTTGACAAGAAGCAAAGGAGCTTCCTGGAGTTTAGACACCGGTGGTGCGCGGCACAAGATGGCTCCGCTGCTCTGTGCCGCGCGCCGACAGTGTGGAGTTGCTGTGGTACAGTGGCGATTGAGGGCGCCACCCCCGCCCCGCGGAGAGGAAACAGACGGTCATGAGATTATGTGTGGTCAACTGCCCCGTGCCTGATTAAAATAATCTAACCACAACACACACATGCATTTGTGTTAACTAAGATGAATGCTTTGGAATAAAAATGACTTTGTTTTCATAAGTATTTTATCTACCAGTAATAGAAACAATCACTTGCAGTTCAGTTATTCAATTAATTTATTATACTGTTGTCACTTTTATGTCAGTCGTATTTACGTCTATCCTTGGAGCTACAGGAACGAACAAAAACGGCATGAATCAAATCTTTCTCATTGAATGTGGCGCTGTATTACAGTGCATTTATGTAAGCTATGAGTCACATTTAAAAGGAAATCACACATTTGTATTTTTAACAGACAACATTACACAATTCATAAATTGCGTTTTATGCTTTTTACTGGTCATTTCATTGGCTCTTATTGCAGCTCGAGGGGTGGGGGCCAACTTCACGCAGGTCTCGAGCGCTTGTGCGTCCTCTCTCCCTCCCTGCAGACTCCAGCCGTCTGCGCCGTCTGCCCTGCGGGAGGCGCCGTACGGCGAAACGAGCGAACCCGCTGATGGGTGATAAATTGCTCAGGTGCGACGGATTGTTCTCGTTGCTGCTGAGTTCAAGTCTGATGAGTTCTGCATTGTCGATGCCATTTTCAATTTGTTAAACGTGTTTGTTGCAAACATGAGTGCCAGAGGTGGAACTCCCTACATTGGCAGTAAGATCAGTCTGATATCCAAGGCACAGATTCGGTATGAGGGCATTTTGTCTTCTGTGGACACAGATAGGTCCACTGTTGCTTTAGCCAAAGGTAGGTTGGTTTTTGTTGTCTACTTTGATTTCAATTTGCAACTCTGTTTTTACTTTTATGTATAATTATTCCAACAGTAAAGTCTTTGGGCACAGAGGACCGGCACAGTGACCGACCTGTGCCACCCAAAGATGACATTTATGAATATATAATATTCAGAGGGAGTGATATCAAAGACATCACTGTGTCTGAACCTCCAAAATCACATCACAGCCTTCCTCGGGATCCTGCTATTGTCCAGGTGTGTGCTTCAGGCAGGCTTCACAAACTTTTTTTTTTTTTTTTTTAAATTTCCCTTAAGCTTATTCATTTTTGCTGTCTAAGTCATCCCTAGGAAGCTCATCTGCACCGTATCCCCCACGCTGGAGCCCGTACAGGGACATGATGCCCACCTACAACCAGCTGGCTGCAAGTTCTCTCCTGAACCAGCAGTACAATGCAGCACTGGGTCTAGGTACAATGACGTCTCTGACAGCTCGTATGGATCAGTCAAGGTATAAATAGGCTGCAGCAATGTCTGTGCCTTGTCTTCATACAGTACCTGGATTTCACGGCATCCCAGCCAGAAGAGCTCCTATGGTGGAGCAGGCGGTCCAGACTGTGCCGTTGACTGGTGGTGCTCAGAGAAAAGGGAAATCCTCCACCCAGCCGCAGGGGAGGCAACCTGCCCGTCCCACCCAGCGCTCAGGTCGAGATGGTTCCCAGGTCCAGAAGGAGAACGTTCCCACCAGTGAGATTTTACAAATGGCACTTATGCTACAAGAGATACTGTTTATTATTTCCCCTTGCATTCTCCTTTCATTAAACCCAACTGAAAAAGTAACTGTTTGCAGATCGAGCACCATCCCAGACAAGTGCAGCCAAGGCTCAAGGTCAAACCGTCGATAATCAGAAACAAAGAGAAAAACAAGGTGGGGACAATGTAACTTGTAAAATATCGGTTGCTTGAAAGACTGAAAGTCCGTATCGTCATGGGTCAATGAATATGTCTGGTGGTCCCATGCAGGCAGTCGGAGGTCCAGGAACCGGAGTCGAGGCCAGCTTCTTGTGAAGAATTCAAAAGCTACGACCTTAAAGTTTGAGGCTGATTTTGATTTTGAGAGCGCAAACGCTCAGTTTAAAGATGATCTGACAAAAGAGGTTGAAGGTGTGTTATTAAAGGTTGTCGTTCATTTCAGTGGACGAAACAGGTCTGACGTCTAAGCGCGACTGGTTTCCTCTGCTGCAGTGGAGAAGGTGGATTCTGGGGACGTCCTGGAAAACCACGATACGCAGGAGGAGGAAGCTCTTGGGGAAAAGTACTATGACAAAGCGAAGGGCTTCTTTGACAACATCTCCTCAGACCATAAGCCCAGGTGAGTGTGACGTCCGCTGTCTGTGACACCAGGGGTCTGTCGGGCTCTGGTCCATGTCTGGGTGTCCTCAGGAGGACCACGTGGGCAGAGGAGAAAAAGCTGAACATGGAGACGTTTGGCGTTCCTGGCCGATTCCTGAGAGGAAGAGGATTCCGAGGGCGAGGACGAAGGGGACAGGGCACAACTGAGCAGCGACCCCTCCTGAAAATTGGTAGCGGGAGGGTGTGAAGGCTTTTTTTTTTTCTGTAAATAATGGATAGATTGTAGTTTTCTACTTATTTAAAAAAAAGTATCTCCCTTTTGAAGCACCCAAGCAGATTTTTGTTTATCCCAAATGTGCATTTATGGGAATATTGTACTTTGGCCCTTTATCTATTATATAAAACGGGAGAGCAATTTGTTTTAATCCAGCAGCTGTACACTAGAATGTATGTAGCAGTAAGTTTGGAAGCATGTGGTCTGAAGTTTGTCTTAAAACAGAGCAGCAGACATGCAGTTTAATTTAGTCACTAATTATCTTCCTCTGTATGCTGGACTGTCCAACTTTCTCTTGAAGATGATTTTCCTAAAGTCGAATGGGCAGCAAGCTTATACTCTTTTGTTTCTCCCCCTACATGTAAGACTTGTAGAACACTGGGTAAACGTGTAACAGTTGCTATTAAATAAGATCATTAATAGAGTAGCATCTCTTTACCATGGTCGATTTGTTACGTCTGATTTAGCAGAAAACACAATTACAATTCTGGATCTGAAATCAGTAAACATTTCCATCAGTATTTTCATGACAAGATGGAATTAGTGGGATGAGTTTTGTACATGTCGGTTTGCAAATGGAGGCCAGCTGCTGAAACTTGGGGCCGAGGTCTTTCAGCGCGTTCAGGAACAAGTCGTCGCCAGGAATGCTGATGTCGTCCAGGTCCGACGGCTCAGCCGCGTCACCCTCCTCTGCGTAGAGGTGAGGTTCATCCTCCGACAGCAGCAGCTCTTCCTCCTGCACCGACGACAGCCTCTGCAGTACAATCATGTTTTATTACTGAAACCTGACATGACTTAGTTCCTATGGCGGAATCGGTGTAAAATACCAACCCGATGTAGCAGCGCTGAAATAATTGCGTCAGACATGTAACTGGAGTCTACTTCGTCGAGCATCTTCCTGGTGTTGCAGTCCTGAACCTGTGAACAAAATGGTTTTCAAATCCTAGTGTTCCTCTGTCACCTTGGTAAGAACAGCTTAGGCTGTTTGATGAACCAGTGCTAACGTGGACACTGACCTGGGTCCAGTTGTCAAGGAGCTGATTGGTCCAGCTGTAATCTCTGCACAGGTTGTAGTTGTCTTCAGAAAGCTGTTGAACAGAACGATGGGAGCGTCTCAAACTATTTTCGTGAGCAGAGGCCTTTCGTTAGTCCATGCAGCTGTAAGAACAGATATTTACATCCACGCGATCTCTCCCAGCACCCAGAAGTGTCAGAACGTTTCTGTGCTGCTTTCCATCGTGTAAACTTTCACCGTTGAATGGGATGTGATGGGATTTCTTATAAAATGCTTCCAGGACATCTTTAGGAATCTGAAAAGATGATTTGCATGAAGGACAACAGTAGTATGAGTGTGTTTAGTTTAAATACTTTGGAGGCACGACCTTGCAGTCTGTTCCCAGTTTCTCTATGTTGGATGCGAGCAGGGTTTCTCCAGAGGATTCACCCGACTGCAAAGCAGTGAAATCTCTCCTGCAGGAGACGACAAAGGCCAGCAGGAGAAGAGCTGTTGATGAGAGAAAGATATTTGAAGATGCATTTTAATAACAGTCCATTACGGTACAGTTGGACAATTGTTTAGCTGATTTTATTTAGGTTCAGGTTTGTGGGGCCGCCACACTACGTTAAACGTTAGAGGCAGAGCAGACGCATGTTGAGTATGACGAACACTGCTGTGCAATAAAATCAAGAAAACTAAAGGACTAAAAGGAAGGGACACAAAAAAAAATCCCTGCAAAAAGTATTTCTGGTTGTTCTCACACAGGAGCAGAGCCAGTGATGCAAACATGATGCCCACTGCACCAGTGGCGCTTTTTCTAGCAGTGTCTCTGCGGTTCTGGCAGTTGGGCGTCACAGAGCAATCACACACGGTCACACTGAGGTTGTAAATCCCAAACTGCCCCTGCAGGTCGGAGATCTTCACACGGATTACGTGAGGGCCTGCGAACACGCTGGGCTGCTTCACTAGGCCGGCTGTGTAACCTAAGACCAAAAAAAAAACGGATTTCAGTGGTTGTGTTTGGATATTTCCTCTTGTTTTTGCTTGGCTGGTTTTTACCAAATGTAGGATTCAGACTCCATCTTCCTTTGACATCTCCCAGCAGCTCGAACGTGAAAGGTCCTGCGAAGGGATTGTCGTCCAGGTCAGTGGCTGAGATGTCGGTGGTCATGGGGCCGTCAGACACGCACACATCCAGGTGGTTCGACGTCGGCTGTGGAACGTTGTCGTTCTGATCGATCAAATGGATGCTGAGCGTCGCTGTGCCTGTCCGGGGTGGCTCACCTGCCCAAAGAATGACAAATGGGGCAGCCCCACCCTGACACGTCATCTTTTATCTCAGATTTACCTCATATTTCCCTCATATTTTACACAGTCTTGTTAATAGTATTTATTGTGTGCAGTATTTCAGCCCAAAGAGCTTTTTATTTACTTGTGTTCATTGTGGCTGCACCTTCTCCAACGCAATGTCTTGGTGTGTTTGTACATACTCGCTCTAAAACCTGATTCTGATTTAGATTTGTCGTCTATGTCATGCAGCGACAGATTTACCATCATCCACTGCGTGCAGTAAGACGGTGTAAACACCATCACTGACGTGAGGAGACTCCCTGTCAGGCGTCTCGATTGTCGTGATGTCACCAGTGCTGGGATCCACCGTCACCCACCCGGCAGGATCCCGTCCGACCTGGTAGCTGCTGACGACATGTGTGTCAGCGTGTCATGTCTCGTGTCGGACCTCCGACATGTGACAACAAGTCTGTGACTCACACAAAGTCTTGTGCAGGAGCGGAGTCGGGATCTACAGCAGTCACCTTCTCCACCCAGGTTCCGACAGGAGCGTTCTCCTCCAGTACGGCCTCTTTGACACTCACGTCGAAAGTCGGGGCGTCGTTGATGTCTTCCACTTCAATGATGACTTTCATGGTGTGAGGCTGACCTTCACTGGGATCATCTCCTTTACTGGTGTCGACCGTCCAGAGGCCTGATGAAGTCTTCTCCACCACTTTGCAGGAGGACAAATAGGGCAGGGGATTCTGCACTGAGATGAACAGCTCCCTCCGTGGCGCTTCCTCAAAGTCCAATGGCTGAAGTGAAGCAGCACAGACGATACAAAGGTCTTTGGAATAGTCCGACGGTCACGGTGAGTAGTGTGTGTGCAGCCAGATACCTTCACTGCTGTCAGGATGCCATCGTTGGTGTCGGGCTCTGTTTCTATCTTGAAGTGCTCCCCTTCGTCTCCGTGGATGGTGTATTTCGCTCTCCATGCGTCGCTGTGCGGGGTGTCTTTGTCCATCACGTGAAGCCGCACAGGAGAAGATCCAGTCTCACCTTCTCTCACTTTGCTGGTACCCTATAGTTTGAATCCAGGGGGCAAAGGTCATACCTCCTCCTTCAGTATGTTTTGAAATAATTACATCCATTAGTATCGATTAGACGTTACTGCTGTCGGAGCTCTGCCTACCGTTTGCCCGCTGATGGTTGGGAGGTGGTCATTGCCGTCCTGGACATGAATGATGATGGTGGTGGAACTGGAGAGGCTGACGACCTCCCCGTGGTCTTTGGCCTCCACCGCGATGGTAAACATGTCCGACACCTACAAGCACATTTGAGCTTCACTCGAATTTGTCAGAGCAGCTGGCGAATTCCACACAAACGATGTTGTTCTGCCTTTCAGATGATGACAATTGGCTCCTGTGTTCAGTCAGTGTTTAACATGTAATTAAACCGGAGCCCGACGCACATACCGTCATAAACCCCACGGTCGTATTTTACACCCTCTCAACAGGCGGCAGAACCAGAAATGTGTCTGTTAAGTGACAGTTAGTGCTCAGAGCGCACACTTGCCTCATAATCCAAGCATCCTTTGAATGAGACCGTTCCCAACTCGTCGATGGTGAATTCTGTGTCAGGCAGGTTTGGAGTCACGGAGTTTATGTGGTAGTGGAACGTTGCGTTGGGTGTTCCTGCCTGGTCTCTGTCGTAGGCTGCCAGGGTCAGAAGACTGGATCCTGACAGCACATTGCAGGAGACTTAGACTTGTCGTGTGATGTTTGATGAATTATCTTTACCTTGTGCTTGTCCTTCATCGACGCTGATTTCGTACAGATCCCTCTGGAAACGTGGTGGGTTGTCGTTGATGTCCAGTATAGAGATCTCAACGCCTAATTTAGTGTAAAGTGATGCGTCGATCTTTCTGGCCTCAAAGCTCAGCTGTGGATTGAGACAAAATGGAAAGAGAATTGATTTAACTCATATGTGATGTGTGAAGGAGCCAAATAAAGTCAAATAAACCTTATACCAAGTCTCCTCTGTATATGAGCTGCAATCTACACTTACTTTTATTTTGTATGTTTACTGTTAAAGTACTTTTATTTTTTTAATCTAACTTAAATTCTACACACTATGCAGAGGCCCTGTATGAGCCTTCATAGGTTTCTTAGCTACTTCACACGATTCTGCTGTTATCGCTACATAGTTTGACTGTTGTCGTATTCATTGTGCTTCACTTCAAACATCAAACTTGTATTTATCTTTACATCTCCATGTCCAACCTGATGTGCAGCAAGCTGCTTTTGTATCAGGACAAATTCGAATACACACAATGTGTGTTTGACCGACTCATACGTGACCAATATGTACTGTACATATATACAACTTACATGTAATGTCAAGTTTCTAGTCTCTATTTATTTCAAAAATTTATTGTCATGCTATTTTCTGTCTGTTTTCAATGAAAAGTATATTTCTCATTTTTCATCTGCATATTCCAATCCGAGATGAAGGACAAACGTCATGTATGTTGTTATATATTGGTCAGACCTTCAGTATTTTCTTCTCCTCGTAGTCCACGGCCTTGTGCACGTACACTGTGCCGGATTCTTTATGAATGGAGAGAACCCCCTTCGGCTCCTCATCCACTCCTTCCCCATACAGATCAAAGAATAGTCTCTGCTTCTCCGCAATATCAAGCTGCAACGCAAGTATATTTCGTTCATGAAAAGTTGATTTAATGAATAACTGACGTGAAACTGATGAATATGTGTTTGCTCGGGTGTGTTCTCACCTTGCCCAGCACATATGGGAACGGCCCAGGATGCCCCTCCTCAATTGAAAAAGAGTCAATGATCCAAGTCCTCCGATGACGACTCAGCTGCCCGGAGCACGCTGCACTTGACATATAATAAATCTGAAAGCATAAAGCCACCTAAACCTGAAAAGCATCATCTTTTACATGTATTGTGTTTTTGTAAGGTGGGAGAAGGAAACTCATAATTTATGTATCTGTTGACTTGTTGATCACTCCTCCTGCTGCACAGAAGGCCAAACCAGTTCCTAAGAAGCCTGTGTCACACCTTTGGTATATGATTTACAGGTCATTTTTAACTACACTTCAATTCTCACAATGTGAAAGAAGGAAATGACCTAGTGCATCGCATCCCGTCCAGTAAATGTTTCCTTCATAAACATCTTCTAGTCAGAAGAAGATACATTTCTGTTTCACAGCAGAATCTCACATCGCTCCGGCTCACATATTTAATCACTGCACCTGTACACAGGTCAATTATACGCAGATAAAATAGGAAGCTTGCGTTGCTACATACCAGTAAGAAGACGGGAAGCATGATGCTGCCTCAGTACGTCCAGTTTCCAGTCTGTGACGACTGGCTTGTCTGACATTTGAACAAATGAGACTCTGCCCCTTCTGCTGTGCACACCCACGCCACACATAAT